>JAVTVY010017175.1:0-66405 GCA_036873755.1 Hanleya hanleyi | reverse complement strand
TCTCGTCAGATCACAGAAGTTAAGCAGCGTTGAGCTCGGTCAATACTTGGATGGGTGACCGGGTGCTGTACTGACTGGGCTGATCAGTGTCCAGAATAATAAGAACTGTGGACACTCTCGTGTTCTGGCACATGTAGGCACCGTCGTGATATGACTGAAACAATGTTGAAAACGACGTTAAATCCTACTCACTCACTCCTACAAACTTACTGTGCGTGTACACCTCTGATATCGACCAATACATATACCTTTGTAAATGTTCATGAGGGTGCTTAACTTTTTACCATGTGTATATATAATACTGTGACGATTTGCGGTCGACTACAAATGTGTGTTGTGTTATATATTATTTTCTGGTGTCATTTCAAGATGTAAATATGTTTTAATTGTTGACATTTGACGTATTTCAAAATCGACAGAATTTATGACAGAGCCGTAACATTATACGTGTTATCGCCGGACCAGTTTTCGTCATTGGGAGGGCCCTCGGTGGCCGAGAGGTCTAAGGCGCTTCGCTGGTGACCTCTAGCCTCACACCGCTGAACCGGCACGGGTTCGAGCCCAGCTGGCCCATGTGTGAAAGTTTGTCAGTTACTTTCCGAAGGGCGGTGGTTCTCTCCGGGTACTCCGGCTTCCTCCACCAACCAAACTGACTGTCATCATATGAGTGAAACAAACTTGAGTGTAAAATTAAGCCAAATTCCCTTCCTCGTCATTGGGAATTTTGACTGATTTGTATGTTTTTGAGGTTTCTCATTGCATAAATCTAGTTAGGCCGAATAAATCTGTTTTATTTTCCCTATCCATATTCATGTGGAAGTGTAGTTCATCTTTATCTGCCCTGTATGGCTGTATTTTGTCAGGTATTTCTTGCACGTTTCATACTTCGCGGAAAACTACGTCGCCAGCTTTGTGTGATTGTTTAGTATTTATATATGGAAACTTGACATCGTAGCGTTCCAAAACTTGTATCAGAAAATATGGCAGATTAGTTTGTACTTTTCTGGGGTAGAATAAGATTGTTATATAGAAGTTTCTAGTTTAGGGCCGTTTTTCTGATACTTTTCGTGACTTGTAAAGCTAATCAGCTGATACAACGCAGGTTTTGAAATCATTCAGTGTTCAGCCAATCAAAATCTTCGTAGATGCTCACGTGATGTAAACAGGTTTGTGGCGGTCTATATGATCTTACATGACGGTAGGTACTCGCATTCTGCCCCTTGTCGTTGACGACACACCTTTACCATGGGAGATGATTGATATACCAATATATGGGAGATGTCACAGGGAATAATTCGTATCATTCGAAACAAGGATGAAATTCTTATATGCTGAAACAAGGAAGAAATTCTTATATCCTGGAATAAGGATGAAATTCTTATATTCTGAAACAAGGATGAAATTCTTATATCCTGAAATAAGGATCAATCCTCATCCACTCATCCCTATTCGATTTGGGCCAGGGGACCAGGCTGGGTTATACCTAGCGGAATTGCATGGAAGACTTCAACTTCGTGGAGAGGGTATGAGCGAATTCGGCTAGTCAATCAGGAAGATGGCAGATTTGGCCTATCCAGATATGACGGTTGCCCAGAGAGATCGTTTGGCGAAGACTCATTTCGTGGATGCCTTAGAGGATTCTGAGGTAAGAATGTGGATGTATCAAGGGAAGCCTAATACCTTGGAACAAGCCGCCACAGTGACGCTTGATGTTGAAGGTTACCGAAAGATAGAGGCGGGGAGGAGTGATAGTTCAGGCAGAAAACATGTCCGGGAAATAAGGGTTGACTCCAGTAAGACCGATAAGAGAATTCTAGAAGATTGAGATATTGATGCGGCAACGAGATTTCACGGTCAATGAGAAGACTTATGGAGATGAGGGGAATCAGTCAAGGGAGAAGAGCGGATACATGCGGCCACTATCCGAGGTGGAATGTTTTGGATGTCGGCAGTAAGGTCATTACAAAAATGACTGCCCTGAAATGCATAAGAGAGAGTGGTCATCTAAATGAAATTCTGGCTTCAGAACAATCAATAATTAATCTGGAAACAAGAATTGACTGGTTCTTGGGGTAAGACACTAGTCAGTGTAGATGTGCCCCAGCATAGCAATGTATATAAGAAATTGAATAAAGTCGTTTCCAGAGGATTTACTGTTGATTTTGGTTTCTAAGTTTCTGGTTCTATTTTAAGAGTTGACGTTCGCTTTCTTGTGGATACCGGGTCATGTGTGACTATCATGTCCCGTGAAGTTTATCAGAGAATTCCAGACCACAACAGGACTATTCAGCCAATACGTTATGGGCAGCAGACAATAAGCCCATCACGGTATTTGGTCAATGTCGAATAAGTCTTGGTATATTTTTTTTCCAGTGGAGATGATTGTAACCATTGCCGATGTACATACAGAAGCCATTGTTGGCATGGATTTTCTTCTCCAGTATGATGTCAGTTTACATCCCATGAGTACTACCATGCAGGTCTTCAGGACAAGTTTGTAGAAAATTGGAAATGGTGGAATCAAAAGAGTATCGGGATCATGGTTCAACTGGGGGACGAGTGCTGGTTGATACGGAGAAGTGTCACCGAAAACAGAAGATGCCACTGCCGAACTTACTGTAACTTGTGAAGACAATAAAACTGTTCATACTACAGCTAAACCTTGCAGTGTACCACAAAATAATAGAACAGGGTTAGACATGGTGCTTCTCCCACAAACCAGATTCGGCCGCACAATTTGAAGACCGGATAGATACAAGTGGTTAACATGGATCTCGGGGTCAGTGCTAGGTATGCCTAACCAGGAGGGTCCCATAATTGAGGTGTAGTGAGAGAAATTGGTATGGGTGTCCTTACCTATATTTCTGTCACCCGTGTGTCCATTTTCAGATTCAAGATGCTATGTTCATGTCCACAGTGCCAGGCAACTTTTACATTGAAGGCAAACTATCTGCGTCATCGCAACATGTGTGAGACAGACAGAGGAGTTTCCCTGTGACAAGTGCTTCCGGGTCTTCAACCGCCGAGATAATTTGAGTGACCATGGAAAGCGGAGACACGGGTCAGAGAAGAAGAAGGTGGAGAGTAAGGCGGAGAAGGTAGAGAAGAAGAAAGTACATAGTAAGGAGGAGAAAATAGAGCAGAATAAGGTGGAGAAGAACAGGAAAATAGAGCAGAAGAAAGTGGAGGACAGGAAAGGGGAGGACAGGAAAGTGGATCAGAGGAAAGTGGAGAAGGATGGAAGGATGGAGTTAGAGGAAGACGAGGGGTTGAAGGATTCGGAAGTGACATTAATCTTGCCAGGAACACCAATGCCAGATCCCGATCAACAGGAAGCGGAGTCCATTACATGTGGCAATGCCAAGTTTTCCCCAGTGCACAGTTGGATCTCTGATGTCAGTGACATACTGCCTGACCCATCTACCAGCTTCATTCGCTCACCAACTTCTCATCACGACACCCAACAAACATCAATGATTTATGAACACTCAAATCCGTCCACTTCTCAACCCGCCTCTTATGTTGCACCTCTTCACCCATTCCTCACACTCAAATGGTGTACGACCCAGAGCCAAATGCAGGCGTGGTCCGTGGCTATCAACAGCCTATGCTGACCCAGTACCCTCCTCCGCAGGGTACACCAGTTGTATTTGGTGACATTAATCAACCTCTGATAGCAGTGCAACCACTTCCTCAGCGTGGTGTGTTTCCCACAGCGCCGTACCCTTGTATGGAACATATCCACCGTACAATTGTGTACCCCAATGGCGTAACCTTCACGAGGACATATCCCGCGGCACTCGTAAATACCCAAAACACACCACACACACCCAAACCGTAACTTCTTATGTTCCATTTCGACCTTAAATGCAGATGATTTATAGTTACACGCAAACCGAACCAATCAGTCCGAATCCAGTTTCCATGGTCGATGTAGCTACCTATTTCCACCCTGCGACCTGCGAAGCCAGCACAGTTACAGCAGTGCCAGCGACATGCGAGAAGAGTTCTTCCACAGATGTACCCACAGCGGAGACGGCTACTGAAACCAAGCATGGAATTTGGATGTGCACTGATTTACTGTGTGAAGTGTGCCATGGCTCGGGAAACCATGTCTCTCTCGTGATGGACCCAGATGCTCCAACCTACCATGTATAAATCTACTTTTACTCTTAACTGTTTTTAAAGTTGTTCCTGATCTGACGAGATGATTCATGATTAAGATGGATGATGGATGCAGCAGTACCGTACCAAGATGTTGGATTTCTCACTCCTATATCTTAAATTTGTATTAAATCATATTTTGATGATTCAGATGTGACCTAGTATGTTCTTGACGAATGTTAGATAGAATCATAACTTTTCTGATTATCTTATCTATAATTGTTATATCTAATGCTTGCTAATGTATTTCAGGAGTTTGTGCGGGGACGCACAACTCCAGGGAGGGGGTAGTGGCACGATTTGCCGTCCACTACAAGTGTGTGTGTGCTATATATAATTTTCTGGTGTCATTTCATGATGTAAATATGTTTTCATTGTTGAAATTTGACGTATTTCAAAATCGGCAGAATTTATGACAGAGCCGTAACATTATAGAAGTTATCGCCGGACCAGTTTTCGTCATTGAGAATTGTGGTTGATTTGTATGGTTTTGAGGTTTCTCATTGCATAAAAACGAGTTAGCACGAATAGGTCTGTTTTATTTTACCTATCCATACTCATGTGGAAGTGTAGTTCATCTTTATCTGTCCTGTATGGCTGTATTTCATCAGGTATTTTTTGCACATTTCATACTTCGCGGGAAACTACGCCGCCAGCTTTGCGTGCTTGTTTAGTATTTATATATGCCAATTTGACATCCAAGCGTTCC
Organism: Hanleya hanleyi; assembly: GCA_036873755.1. Classification (NCBI taxonomy): domain Eukaryota; kingdom Metazoa; phylum Mollusca; class Polyplacophora; order Lepidopleurida; family Hanleyidae; genus Hanleya; species Hanleya hanleyi. Next base: position 61,532 of record JAVTVY010017175.1, on the reverse strand, counting down.
AAAACTTCAGAAAATAGGGCAGATTATTTGGAACATTGTTATATAGAAGTTTTCTTGTTTAGGGCCGTTTTTCTGATACTTTTCGGGGCTTGTAACGCTAATCGGCTGATACAACGCAGGTTTTGAAATCATTCAGTGTTCAGCCAATCAAAATCTCCGAAGATGCTCACATGATGTAAACAGGTTTGTGGCTGTCTGTACAAAAAATTGGTCAGTGATAAGGATTTTGTGTATCACTGTGTGTATTTTTTGTATCCAAATGAATTTCCAAGCCATTTACCAGAGCATGAAGCACCTCGGTCACACTTTGATGTGGGCCATGGAGATTTTAAAAAAATGACGTTCAAACGACCTCAGCCCCGAGTTAAGCGAATTAGAGACAACTACGAAACCTAGTGCCAGAGATCTTGCACGGAACGATCTTATTTTTACTCAGTGTACGATATTTATCACAGAATATGATGAATTTAGGATGGGGGCGTTTGCCTTGTTTGACAAGTTTATGCAATAATGATCTCTGCCGTTGAATGAAATCGTCATCTTTTCACTAGATCTAATAAACGCACCAGGCGATACACATATATGCCAAATGCAGGTTCTTCTGAAATACTGCTATACAGAAATGGGGAGATACGAGATCAAACAAAATTCCAACAAAAACAAGTTAATAACTCAGCAATCCAGAAGTAATAACACAACAGGCCAAAAACAATACATTAAAACTGATACAACAAACCGGTTTCTCTCAAATATCCTAAAATAAGTCTTATTTTACCCGACTAAAGGGTCTTCTAAAGTAGCTTCTTGATAAAAATCTCTTACAATCTTAAAACCTATACGGTCAATCAGAATATGTTTCACTGTGAGATATTCGTGGCATGGAATACAGCTTGGGGCTGGTTCCTTATTTGGTAAATGTTCGTGGGTTAATCGGGTATGGCCGATTCTACATCGCCTGATCATGGCTTGATCGAAACGTTTCTGGCTGCTCAGATGAGTATATCATACAGTACTTTTAAACTCATGAAGTTTGTTATTATCCACAGCATCCCATAAAGATTGAAACAGCTTTCTCGCATGAGCAAAGATAGAGGGTCTGAAAGGGGGAGAGAGAATTAAGGTTTAACGTCGTGTTCAGCAATATTTATATCAGCTATATAGCGACGATCAAGCAAAATTCTAAGTATTCAAGTTAATAACTTGTGTAGTACTCCAACACATTAAAACATACCCTCATTAAAACATGCAACAAACCGATTTCCCTCAAATAACCTAAGACAAAGTCCTCCCACCCCTTACCAAAAAGATGTTCTAAAGTATTTGCTCGACTAAAAGGATCTCTTAAAATCTATACAGTCGATAAGAATGTTTCACTGTGAGATCTTAGTGGCATGGAATACACTTTGGGACCGGCTCTTTTTTAGCAAATGTTCGTGAGCTAATCGTGTATGACCGATTCTACAGTGCCCGATGATGGCTGGATCGAAAAGTTTCTAGCTGTTCAGATGAGTATAGCCTACAGTTTTTTTTTAACTGGAGAAGTTTGCTATTAATCACAGCATTCCATAAGGATTGAAGAAGCTTTCTCACATAAGTACAGATGGAGGGTCTGAAATCGCTATCCGGGATTCCAACATGATCAACCTCATTATCTAGGACTGCCTTGGCCATTTTAGCAGCTTCAGTATTTCCTTTGATGCCAACGTGGCTGGTCAACCAACAAAACATTAATCTGTTGATGAAACATCAATGGTTTGAAGGCATGACAGTAAATATGAGAATATGACATATTTCCCTCCTATATTAGACCAGCGGGTGGTTGGGTGGGCACGGATTACCGTGTGGTTGGGTGGGCACGGATTCCTGTTGCTTCATTGCATTTTGCTGAGAAGCAAGAGGAACTTCATAATGTGATGTCTAGCACTGTAATATCACTTGTCTTTGTTGCACCATGTAAGCGTCCTGCCTGTGTCTTGTGTGCTGTCCTCGGTGTTTTAAGGGTGGATGGAGGGTGTCTGGTTCCATTCTGCTTCAAAGATTTCTTTAGAGTAGCAGGAGCGCAACTTGTCTGGGTGGTGCTTAGTTGGTTCGTCGTAATATAGCTGAAATATTGTTGAAAGCGACGTTAATTTCTGTTCACTCACTCGCTTTCAGAGTAGCATATGACGGACTCTTAGTTGTAGCCGTGGTATCGCGGTCGCGCTTTTATTGCGTTTGTTAATGTGGAAACTATGAAGCACCCGCTTAAGCGGAATTTGAAGCTATTCTTCGTGTTTATTGTTGAATGATTGTATTCCTTGAATGCTTTGAAGTAGCATGTTGTTATGTTCATGTAGCATTCTGGTAGAATTCTAAATTTCGTAAACGGCACTGACCAGGAGTGTAACATTTCCTTGTTTAAAGGTGGTTATATGGTCCCATTCGATTGGTATGGCCGAAACCTGATTCTGTGGTCCTACTCGACTGGTCTTGGAATAACATGCTGTATTTTCATGGAAATAATGCAGTTTATTCTGTTAACTAGTTCTTCTAAGTATAAAATCGGTTTGTTGCATAAGTTTTAATGTGTGTATGTTTTAATGTGTCGGATTACTAAGTTATTAACTTGAATACTTAGCATTTTGTTTGATCGTCGCTTTATAGCTAAAATATTGCTGAACGCGACTTTAAATCTCAATTCTCTCTCTCTCTCCCTATAGTAGACCAAATAGCTTCTAAAGCTATACTACAGGTACGAATGCCAATACTGATGATGTATCCACCTGCACCTCATCAATGACATTCACTATCATACTGCCGCATTCATTGCTGCCAGATACGCCACAAACCACCAATGAAGTGCCCACCATTTCTGTTACCAGCAAGAAGGTCACGCCGGACAACACCACGATGGGTACACCAAACAGTGACTAGCAATGTGCATGTCGCCGACACAGCTTCGAGTTCAGCATCTTTCAACGTAGGCACCCACCCCATCAACTGGAACGACGTCCCTGACACTGATTATTTAAACGCTCAACAACCATCACTTTATCTCTGTAACCACCACAAATAATACAGAATATTATAACTGTTAACTTTTTGTATCCAGTGTCCTTTATATAACTGATAAACTGTCTATTTGAATGAAAGTACGGTAGAAAAAAAATACATTTTTTTCAAACATCAACCTGTTTCTAATAATGTTTAAGCTCTGTAGGCGCCCCATGTCGCCAATTGCACACATACACTGACATAATTTCCTCTACATGATGGCTGTACATGGATAGTTCCACATGTCCAGCTAATCATATCGTAGTTTTATCGTCGTTATATGGCCGAAATTGCGCTGAACGCGACTTAAATTGGAGCGATTTGCAAGAGGTGGGAATGATTGACGTCTGGCGACTAAAAAGCAACCATATGGCACTACCAGAAAGCATTCGTCGACACCTAACATTCAGACACGATAATTCAGTGGATTCTCGGATGTAGCCTTGGTATCTCAGCCGCGCTTTTATTGCAGCTGTTCATGTGGAGACAACGAAGTATCCACACGGCCCCTAGCACCGGCTTGAGCGGAATTAGATACGCTAGCTGTGATGACAGATCAGCTCAAAATCTCATCTGATGTTAATGGATGAGCACCGTGAACGTCTGATGGAGTAAACGCCTCAACATGGGGTAAAACTGGTAAATGCAAGAATACCCAGAAAAACTAACCTGTAATGCCCGACATCGTACGGCTTAAATTTCCCACCAAAACAATAAACCTACATATATTTGTCGAGAGACATGTACAGAGGGCGGACCCTAACTCACTCCTGGTGAGATAAATATTCGAGTTTTCTCCGCTTGAGATATTCAACTCTCTTGTCAATTAAAGACGCTTTCATGATAGGACACAACTTCTAAAATAAGTGCCTCCTTTTAAAAAAAAATTGTATATAGTTATCAATATCAATCAGATTTGTAGCTTCAATGATAAGTAAAATTTTAAAATTAGCACGTTTGCTCAGAGAGGGATTTTGAAAATATGATTCAAGAGTGACCATTACAACGCATATAAGGTAAGTGGGAAGAGGAGCTGACATACTGACAGAGCCACATGACTTCACAGTATAGTCTTCTGGTTAACCTATTCTAAAGCACATACCAAGAATCTAACGAATCGTGATATGTGTTGTATCTCAGGAACGCATTTATTGTACCTGTTCATCTGGCAACTTGGATGACATGACCACACGGCCCCCAACACCGGCATAAGCGGTGTTAGACATAAATTCAGAGAGCTATGATGGAAATGCACTGACAACTCGTATATTGGTAATTGGTGAGCTGTGTCGCCGTGACAACTCGTAAACTGGTGATTGGTGAACTGTATCGTCGTCAGATGAAAATGACGTCATTTAGCACAAAAGACTAGTCTGTAAGGCCCGATGTCGATCCAGCATCAACTTCCCACAATGCCAACATATATCAAAGGCCAAAAGGTCTGTACAGGGGGCGGGCCTCGGGGATGAAACGTCCACCAGCAGAATCTCGCCATATACAGGTAAAAATTACAACGCTTATAAGGGAAGTGAGAAGAGGTGCGGGCATACTGACAGTCACGTGACTTCACAGTATAGTCTTCTGGTTAGCCTATTCTAAATCACATACCAAGAATCTAACGATTCGTGATATGTGTTGTATCTCAGGTACGCTTTTATTGTACCTGTTCATGTGACAACTTGGATGACATGACCATGTCCCGTTTCAGATGTCCAGGCTGCTTACTTTGAGAAATGGACATTTTAGTTGAAACTTGTAAAACAACGACATGACATTTCCATACTTTATGCCTAATTCTCACCATTGAATCATGGCAAGATTCAAAATAACATTATTGTGAATTAAAATTCTAAATTTCTTTCCTAACTGGAGGAAAGTTTTGAGTAATAATAAAAAAAAATGGCAGTTCTGTCCCTCAAGAAGAACACAGACGGTATCCTCGAGCAGAGATTATGGACAACAAAGGGAAAGTCCATTCGATGTATTATCACTTTCCCGTAGGTCATATCGGATGGATTACCATGAAATACTAGTCTTATCTCACCTACGTGTGCTGCGGCATTTTAAATCTCTCGAGAAGCGACTTTACGCGCTTCTGTTTAGTTGACTAGCCAATTGTAACGAAAGACAGACCCACTAATATAGTTTAAAATCCACCAACTGCACATGGGCAAGACTCCACAAATAAAACTAAATCATTTTATCATGATTATGCTTAGGGTCCATCGTATTGGCGGGTCTGAAAGTTAGGTGGCGAGGGATGCTTTCCTGCAGATTGGAGCGATATGCAAGAGGTGGAAAAAATTGACAACGTCTTGCGACTAAAGTGCAATCATATGACTCTACAGCAAAGCTTCACTCAGCACCTCACATTCAGACCCGATAATAGGCTGGAATCTCGGGCGTAGCCTTAGTATCTGAGCCGCGCTTTTATTGCAACTGTTCATGTAAAGATTATGAAACATCCGCACGGCCCCTAGCATGGGCTTAAGCGAAATTAGATACGCTAGCTCGGAAGCTGTGATGACAGAATAGCTCAAAGCAATAACTCATCTGATGTTAATGGATGAGCATCAAGGTCGTCTTAATGGAGTAAACGCCTCAACATAAAGTAATCCTGGTATATGCAAGAATATCAAGAAAAACTAACCTGTAATGCCCGACGTCTTACGGCTTGAATTTCCCACCAAAACAATAAACCTACATTTGCCAAGAGACATGTACAGAGGACGGGCCTAGGGGAATAACAGTCCACCAGCAGAAACCTACTATGGACAGGTAATACATTGTAGCGATATGCAAGAGGTGCGAAAAGTTGACGACCTCTGGTGAATAAAGAGCAACCATATGACTCTACAGGAAAGCTTCCCTCGACACCTCACATTCAGACCCGAGAATACGCTGGAATCGCGGACGTAGCCTTAGTATCTCAACCGCGCTTTTCGCTGAGTGAGTAGCTGAAAAGCAAAAGTTTTTTGCTGAAAAGCAAAATAATCTATTTTACTTTTTGCTGCTTTTTTGCTGACTGACGGTCACTCAGCAAAATCATATGGTTGCTTTATAATCGCCAAACGTCGTCAATTTTCCCCACCTCTTGCATTTCGCTCCAGTTTACGAATTTTCATTGGACATATATAACTATGCATTGATAGATTGGATTGATAGATATGATCAGTTCAGATACGTCCATTATACCAGTATTTGAGTTCGCGGCGTCAATTTTGCACGTATTGTGGTACGTATATTGCGGATACTTACATGCCAAAACATAGCATACTTGGTTTTTACGTAAGCTACTAAATCTATATGTTTAGGTCGTTTTCAGGGTCGCAATCAACAAGGGTGCCTTTTTAATATGCCGTTCGAGGGTTTCGGACCAATTAAGTCATAAGTTATGATTCATTAAGTAATGTTTGTAAAATTTTGTATGCAACGTGTTGTAGTGTTGTATCATCTGAACGATGAAAATATATTGACCCTATTTAGAACCATTTTGGGGGGGAGGGGGGACCATTTACTCTTTGAATTCTCATCAGTATCAATCTTTATTTACCCTCGGTTTTACATTGACAACATGAAACGCTAGCACTGAGGCTAATATCACAGAGAGAGAGAGAGAGAGGGAGAGAGAGAGAGAGAGAGAGCGACTGAAAAGATTTTCTAAAATAGCTGCTTGATAAAAAAGAATCTTTTACAATCTTAAAATCTATACAGTCGATACAGCATCTCAGAAAGCATCCCGTAAAGATTGAAACAGCTTTCTCACATAAGTACAGATATGGGGTTTTAGATCGCTATATGGGAATTCAAAAGAATCAACCTCATTATCTAGGGCTACCATAGCCATTTCACCAGCTTCAGTATTTCCTTTGATGCCAACGTGGCTATGCAACAGCAAAACACTTCATTGATGGAATCTATGGAGAGAGAGAGAGAGAGAGAGAGAATTAAGGTTTGATGTCGCGTTCAACAATATTACAGTCATATAGCAGTCACATATTTGTAGAATGTTCAAAATGGTGGGTTGAGTTGACGTTTCACTCCCAATCGCTTGAAGGCATGAAAGTAAATCTGGGAATATGATATATTTTCCTCCTAAAGTAGGCCCAATACCTTCTAAAGCAAACAGTAGAGCTTTAGCTTCGGCAGTGAAAATCGAACTTTTATATGGAAGTTTTTAGTTTCGGAACTAAAAATAGTAGCACACGCAATTCTCTCGCCATCTTTAGAACCATCTGTATAAATTGCTTGATGCGATCTGTATTTTTCTCTCAATAGACAAAGTTCTAGTGCATTCACGAGATGACTCGTGTCTGCCTTTTTATATCTCGTCATTGTAATACCTAATTCGGGTCTGTCAAGCTGCCATGGTAAAGCTGGTAAGAGCTTGTTAGGTAAAATTTGACTAAGCTTAATACCAGCTGCTACAATGTGTGGTTTCATACAAATTCCAAGAGATGGAATAATGGAGGGTTTCTTCAGATACAAATATACGTATTGAGGGTAGAAAACAGTTATATGCAGGATTTGAGCAAATAGATCGCAATTTTGTGATATATTCCAGTGCTAGTTTACTTCTTCGAAGTTCTAAAGAAGATTCATCTGCTTCGACATATAGGCCTTCATCAGGTTATGTTCTGAACGCTCAACTGGCAGCTAGTTGTACAGCAGTAGCACGTGTATTAGTGCTTTAAGTTACTTGTCTCAGACTTATATTCCGATTGGCTGCCCTCAGGGCAGCTAAATCCGATTACAGACGGAAAGGCAGACAACTTTTGGAAGCGATGTTGGTAAGAAAACTGATCAGTGGACGGATGGTTGTTAAAGTAGGATATGCTAGATTGCGGCCGAGTTATATTGACGTGGGTTTGCCTTATTCTGCCAACTACCCACAACTTCCGGACATTTTATCTCCTGGCAAGTCCACTTATCTCGAACATCAGTGAGTTTTATCTGTTATGTTTCAATCACTATAAAGTGTGGGTTATATTCAACCTTTAGACTGTATTACTGTCAGTTAATTTAGGTATTAACAGACAGTGATAGTGTACCAGAACTCCGCCAGCGATTGGTCGTTCGATCCGCGCCATTTTGGATCGAGACCAGCTTTCTCATTGGCTCGCTATTTTTAGGATGAAAGGGCTTCCCTCAAACAGCAATCATGGCGACCGACGATATCATCAGGACGAATCTGATGTTGAAGCGAGCTCTTGCTGTTGTCAATCAAACACAAGAGAAGCCTTATACATTCTTGAAACCCAAGCAAGTCATATGCGTTAAGAAATGCGTCGAAGAGAACGTTGACGTCCTTGCGATTCTCCCCACTGGGTATGGAAAATCGCTTATATTTCAGCTGATTCCAGTGTATGCGGACATTGTGGCTCAGGGCGATACAGACACCAGTGCAGCAGTACAGAAATCATACACGATCTTAGTTAGCCCATTGAATGCTATCATTCAACAACAGGAATAGAAATTGGGGTCAGACGTGTTGGTGCTGAAAAATAGTAGTTTGAAGCCCGGTGGTAGGCCTACAGGTAATGTACCAGGACAGGAGCTCGTTTGTCTCTCAAATGTTTTTACACAGCCATCTCAGAGCTATCGTTGAGAATAAGTATTTTTAGTTTTTCTGAATGAAGAAAACAGTATGATGAAAAATTATCCCCAATATCATACCCCAAAACAGAGTATGGGGGGGGGGGGAGTAATTTCTTAAGTTTCATCACCAGATAATAGAAATAAATATACCAGTACATTCCAAATAAATAATTAAAATTTTTGAGTTTGGAAATACCTATTTCCTATTTCAAATTATCCCCAATTAATAAACCAAATATACAATTCCCTGTGACCGTCATCAACAGAGAAACTTCAGTTGCTCAGAGTTATCTTGACAACAACAGATTAAGTGATTACTTCAATTATCTCCAGCATTAGGTCCATTTCATGATTTGCAAATACATGTTCATACAGAAATGTGTTTAACACACTGAATGGAAAATGTAGAGTTAGGATTTTTTTTTTCCCTTTTTTTTTTTTTTGCTTACATCAAAGATCACAAGTTGAACAAACCCAGAAATTATTCAAATTTAATATCAACTTTGATTTAAAGTTTTACCACAAGACATACTTAGTTGTCAGGGCCAAAAACCTTGCAATTAAATATATTGATTAATCATGTTAATATCCAATTAATTTCAGAATGACACTTCTTTGGTAAAGCACACATTTACAAATTTCAGAGATTGAAATGCATGTACATGTATTTAGTTTGCAAAAGACACAATCTAATGTTTATGTAATTTCTATTGTTAGATACTACAGAGGAAAGCAGTGAAGATAATCCCAATTCCACATCTTCATCTGATGAGTCTAATGGTCATGAAGTGAAGACAAGTCCTGATGTGTTAAAAAAGGGGAATTTCAGGTACGTTCCTGGCCACCCAGAAGAGATATTTTGGACAAAACCAACTTAGAAATAATGAAGAAAGCCTCCTGGTCAAAGTGGGTAAAATTCATCATTGTGGATGAAGCTCACTGTGTTGTATCGTGGGGCGAAGATTTTCGCCCAAAATATAGAGAACTGGAACAACTTCGCGCTATATTTCCGAAAGCCATAATGGTTGCTCTTACAGCAACTGCAACTCTCAAAATGCAGGATGAAATCATCCATCATCTTGCAATGAAAAAACCTTATCGGGCCACTCATCAGATTGACAGACCCAATATAAAGTACATTGTTACTCAGAGATTTGAGACAGGGACAGATTCCAATAAGGAAAATTCATATGCAAGGACATTCACTCCTATGTTGGAATGCTTGAAGAGAGAGGGACCAGCCTTCAACAAAACAGTGGTGTATACCGGACTGAAATGGTGTGGCTATGGGAATGAACTGGGCGTCAAGATTCTGTCATCCGGTGAACTTACTAGTGCAGGTGTGCAAGAGGTTGCACAATTTCATGCACCCCTCACACAACAGGTAATCATTCTGTTTGGGTGGTTCCACGCTTAATGGGCCACATCGCCCGTTTTCTTGATACGGCGGCAGGGTCCTATGCTTATTTATTAGAAAGCCCATTATTGTGCTGTTCAACATAGGGAAACCCAGCGACACCCTTCCATCACCTTGCTCTACATGTATTTTACTTCGGCACAGAGACTTAAAATCTGCTGCTAACAGTACGTACACTTCTCCTAATGGTGGAAGGCACTAATACATGTAGGCTGGTGGGCAACTTTAATTAAAAGAAACACATGAATAAACTAGACTGGCATGTTTTATTGGTTCAACTTTAACCACAGTTAAACCGTTCATCAAGAATACACAAAATACTTTGTTGTAATTCCTATTCTTTAACCTGGGTTTTCATTCCAGTCATCACAATTCAAAGATACTGGCCGTCACAACTATATATATATACAGTCTTCACATGTACACTACTGCTAGTATTACAGAAGAGTCATCAAAACAAACAGCCACACCATTGTATTGTGTTCACATATCAAGTTCCCTAATTCACACCAATTAACAATGCTGAATTACCTCCCTTAAATGGGTATAAACATCAATGATAAAATGGACCAGTTCTTTGCCAATCTGAAATGTAAGCTAAAACATGTTGCTTTTTGCATAGTAACTTTTGATTCCTTCATTATCAAATTCTTAAATCACCAGGTGACATCAGATTGTCTCATATGCCAACAATAATTTGCCAAAGAAACCATATTTTGGTTTAATATATTGAACTCTGACCAATGACAATGTAGCCTTGTAAGACAATCCTATAAAGCTATAGATATACATGCCCATTATTGCCTGTTGTCAAATGAGCATTCCTTCCTTCAATATATTTATTCATAAAGCAAACCTTTCTCTTTTGTTTTATGTCTTTTTGCAACACCTTTGCCTGATTCACAAGTGAAATCTACATCTGATATCACATATATGATTGTGTTCGCTGTTTAACAAACATGACAGTCAGTTTTGGGTCGGAGTCTCCTGTAGGTTGTATTAAACTTGATCTGTCCTTCATGTAAGAACAAGAGAAAGGTGTGCAATAGTCTGTTTTCAATATAGACAATATGTTTTTCAATGATACAAAGGCCTGATAAATATAATTAATTAAACTGAAGTTTGTCTTTTCTCATCTCCGAGTCTGCACATATCACACATTTGGTCTTTCATGTAAGCTTTTTTTTGACAGGATTTTGTATTACTTAAAAGCATCAGACTGGACTCTTGTCGTGCTTGTACATACCATTGCTCACCTTTGTCTTGTGATACCGGCATGAAGGATGAACCCATTAATTTATTACATATTTTATGTTGGATTGTGTGTTATATTATTTCTAATCACAGATGAAGGAGAAAATTGGAATGAGTATGGATGATCCTAACAGTAGAATAAGGCTACTGTTTGCAACTCAAGCATTCGGAATGGGGGTGGATGCACCAGACATAAGAAAAGTGGTTCATGCTGGAGTCCCCTGTACCTTGGAATGTAAATACTTTTTACCAGAATAACAGCAGACATTTCCAATTCAGTGATCCAGCCCCAAAATGTTCAGTTCTGTGTCCCTGTTTGTCACACAAGTCTTTTTTGATTTTTTTTTTCATTCACCTACATGAAAAGGATAATTTGAGTTGTGAAACATAGAATGTGTAACAGAACTTCATCATTTGTGGACTGGCACTGACCCTTGCTGGTAGACATGCATTGAATAAATAATCAATTCACAACCACAAATCACTGAATAACACTGAATATTATGAACCTAAAAATTGACTAGAATAATTTTTAGCTCAAATATGTATGATTAATGAATGAACTTGATGAACAGGCCCTAATTTCATTGCCCAGTATTGCAAGCTGCAGCAATGTGGCGCTCTCGTATCAGGCTACCATCGTAAAAAGATAGCTGCAGAGATTATTCAGCTGTTAGTTCATTTGCTGCCTGTGAGTGGAAATCTCTGTGTTTAGCACTGTACATGTCTTCTTATATGAAGTATAAATGTACTCATATTTTGGAATACCAATATTGCAGCTATACATTTATACAATAACACCTACACTGGGGTTAATAGGCATGAGAGATAATGTGATAAACTGAAAAAGTTTACACACACATGTATGCATGTCCATTAGTTTTAAGTTATTGAATCCTTTTTAATTACAGCCTATTCACAAGAAACTGGACGTGCAGGGAGAGACGGCAATGCAGCACAGGCCGAGATGTTCTACAGTAACAATGATCTTGGAAAGGCGACTGTCACTGATGAAGTGAAAGCATACTGTCGCTTGACAACATGCAGAAGAGAATTTTTGGGTGAACATTTTGGGTCACCTATTGTCTCAAATAGGAATCATGATTGCTGTGATAACTGTGCAAATACCTGTGCATGTTCAGACTGTCAGCTGGCAAGAGCATGTGCCCAAGTATTGGAGGGAGATATGGAAGAGTATGAGCATCTTTCTGTCATACAAAATGAACTGGAAAATGCCCTAACTCAGTACTTTAGTTTTGTAAATGAATCGGCACAGCAAATGTCACCACTTGACAGCAGTTTGCTAACAGGACTCACACCACAACTTTTGAAAGATATTTCAGAAAACTATGGGAGGTTTGCTCATAAAGATATATTTCGATTAACATACATGTATCTGGATCATAATCATGTTGATGTTATACATGACATCATAGAGAGTGTTCGAAAACTACATGGTTGTTAGAAACATCACAGTCAAATCAAAGGAGTCCTTATTACTTGTCAGTTGCTGCCAGTTACCACAGACAAAATCACATGCATCATACTGTATGTACTAAGGGGATTTCAGATCTCAGCATATTGACTAGATTCACACTGTATTTCGCCCAATGACATTTCGTAACATGTCTGCCCCATTTGAATGAGCAAATGAAATTTTTGGTTTTCATTCATGTGACATGGAAATGCTGGACATGCCAGTACACGAGGGGCAAGCCTGGGGGAAGCTGTGCGAGACCAGAATGAAGTTGTCACACTCCTGCTGCATGCTGCTTTTCTTGAGGAAAATCATATTACAAATGGCCTAAAAATATTTGAAAGAAATAAAATCTGAGATAGTTCACAGAGATAAATGTGTTTTCTATTTTGTGATGGAGACAGTTTGAGGCCCACCATAGCATAATTTTCTTCCAACACTGCCAGAGGGGTGTCTTGGTATGAACATGCTATGCATTTGAATGATGAATCACATGTGGCCTACATTATCAAAGGTGAAATGCGAAGTTTTGTTAGATTCTCCTTTTATATTTTTATACATGTAGGTTGAATAATGATAGAAATATTGGTGTATCTACTTGGCTTGATTTAATTTGATCTAGTTTGTCTTCTAGAAGCTTTTGAGTACTTGGTACCTCAAGCCCAGATTAACAAACTTCCATTGCTTATCTTTACTTTATTGTGACATCACATCAGACCAGCCACCCGAAGACTGAATGTTATAAGTATCCATATCTGGCCAGGGTGTCTGGAGTGATGTCACAAATGAGTGTCAGACGAGGGCATAGAAACGATGTGGATTTTCATTCCTGAAAGAAGCCAGGTTGACATAGTTGAGTTACCAACTTTGGAGCACTTTTCTAAAGCTACTGGGAGACAAAATACTTCACATAAAATTGAATGACATAGATATGCTGATATTTCTATCATCAACATGATCGACTAGCTGATGAAGAATATAAACTGGAAAATATGAAAACATTTGCATTTCACTTTTTAGATACTTTGCAGCTCCTGCTAGTTACCACAGACAAAATCACATTGAGGTACTTTGCAGCTGCCGGCAAACACAACAGCTAAAATCACAGGAGACCTAAAAATACCAGTTCAGCTAAAATCACAAAGCCTACTTGTCATTATCAAGATATTTTGCAGCTGGTGGCAATAACAGATAAAATCACTAAGTTTGTTTGTCATTATAAAGATACTTTGCACCTGGTGGCAATAACAGATAAAATCAGCCTACTTGTCATTATAAAAATACTCTGCAGCAGGTGGCAATAACAGATAAAATCACAAAGCCTACTTGTCATTATAAAGATATTTTGCAGCTGCTGCTAGTTACCTCAGACAAAAATCACATGTGACCTACATGTCATTATTAATGTAATTTGCAGCTGGTGGCAGTAGCAACAGATAAAATCAATAGGCCTACTTGTCATTATAAATATACTTTGCAGCTCTGCAGCCAACTGCACAGATAAAATCACATACTTGTACTTGTCATTATAAAGATATTTGGCAGCTGTTGCCAATAGCAACAGTTAAAATCCCACAAGGCCTACTTGTCCTTATAAATTCTGTCCTTTGCAGCTGCTGCTAGTTACCTCAGACAAAAATCACATGTGGCCTGCTTGTCATTATTAATGTACTTTGCAGCTGGTGCCAATAGCAACAGATAAAAGCAAGAAGCCTACTTGTCATTATTAATGTACTTTGCAGTTCTGCAGCCAATTGCACAGATAATATCACAGCCCTACTTGTCATTATAAAGATATTTTGCAGCTATTGCCAATAGCAACAGTTAAAATCCCACAACTTGTCCTTATAAAGATCTATACTTTGCAGCTCAGACACAAATCACATGTGGCCTGCTTGTCATTATTAATGTACTTTGAAGCTGGTGCCAATAACAACAGATAAAATCAAGAGGCCTACTTGTCATTATTAATGTACTTTGCAGCTCTGCAGCCAACTGCACAGATAAAATCACCGAGTTACTTGTCATTATAAAGATATTTGGCAGCTATTGCCAATAGCAACAGTTAAAATCCCACAACCACAATGCCTACTTATCCTTATAAAGATCTATACTTTGCAGCTGCTGCTAGTTACCTCAGACAAAAATCACATGTGGCCTACTTGTCATTATTATTGTACTTTGCAGCTGGTGCCAATAGCAACAGATACAATCAAGAGGCCTACTTGCCATTATTAATGTACTTTGCAGCTCTGCAGCCAACTGCACAGATAAAATCACAGACCTACTGTCATTATAAAGATATTTGGCGCTATTGCCAATAGCAATGTTCAGTTAAAATCCCACAAGGCCTACTTGTCCTTATAAAGATCTATACTTTGCAGCTGCTGCTAATTACCTCAGACAAAAATCACATGTAGCATACTTATCATTATTAATGTACTTTGCATCTGGTGCCAATAGCAACAGATAAAATCAAGAGGCCTACTTGTCATTATTAATGTACTTTGCAGCTCTGCAGCCAACTGCACAGATAAAATCACAGACTTACTTGTCATTATAAAGATATTTGGCAGCTATTGCCAATAGCAACAGTTAAAATCCCACAACCACAAGGCCTACTTATCCTTATAAAGAGTGGCCTACTTGTCATTATTATTGTACTTTGCAGCTGGTGCCAATAGCAACAGATACAATCAAGAGGCCTACTTGCCATTATTAATGTACTTTGGAGCTCTGCAGCCAACTGCATAAACAAAATCACACTTATCATTATAAAGATATTTGGCAGCTTTTGCCAATAGCAACAGTTAAAATCCCACAAGGCTTACTTGTCCTTATAAAGATCTATACTTTGCAGCTGCTGCTGCTAGATAGTTCCACATATCACGTGCAAGCTGTACTAAAGCTGCACATAATGTCAGAGAAAATGTTAATTTCCGAGGCTAGTTGCATGTGTCGTTGCACGACGGATAATCCACTGGAAAAAATGGTTATAATCCAGACTGGCTAGAACTGAGCAGTTGACAGTTTTGAATGCTTCATGTGTTCGACCTTCTGTGAATCTGAATGGTTTCAGCTCCTGAAGATCATCCATCATGGTAACTTCATCTGTGTCAGCACTGGGTGTCGAGTGTTTTTGTCTCCTTGTGATGACACCAGAGTTTCTGCTGTAGTTTTCAACTATATCACCAACAGCAGCTAATGAACTTGATTTCCGCTGTATGTTGGCCTGTGATTTATTGCTGTACATCTTCTTGATATGTTTTTTGTAGACCTTCACCAGATATTCCATTTGTAGATCTACAGGTATATGCGTGTCAATCCTGTCTGATGTATTTACAAACATACTGTAAAACATCAGATGAGCATCTTCCTCTGAAGATATGATCAGTTGCTGTACAAGGAATCTCAGAATTTCATCTGGATATTTTGCCATATTATTGTCCGCTTTGATCAAAACCATGACCATTTTCAATGTCCGAATCATTCTGGCTCTGTTCGGAACTTTGATGGAGTCATTCAGGTTTTTGAATAGAAGACCAAATTCCAGTGAGAGCTGTGCATATTCCTGAACTTTGTCTACCTTTGGCTCAGGCTTCTGTGCTGTTCCCTCTGCAGGGGTACTCCCTAGAAGGTGGAGTCTTAGGAGCTTACCATTGGGAAGTTTCACCTCCAAGAATTTTTGACCTGAAATATACCAAATATTCATATATTATAAAATCAAAGACATGGACAGAGTCTGCCAGTTATTTTATCATACATGTAAATTATTCTGTAACTATTGTGCAAAAATAATATCAAGCGTTCATAAACACCAGGCCTATAACCTTTATTAGACTAGCTAGAATGCATTGGTCACCACATCCCTGCTTATAATGTAGACTGCACAATACGATTAGTATGTGTCGTGTTTGCGAAGATTCAAACAAACTCGAGTGATGTATCCAGATTTCCAGATGAGTTTGCAACTCAGGAGACAAGTACATGTAGAGAACCACTGAAAACAAGAGCCGCAGAACACATTTGAAAGTTGGGGGGGGGGGGGGGCTCTATACCGGCTATGTTAAATGTTGGACTGGTGTTATCTAAGATAGAACTTATAACATTGCGGCTCCAAAAAGTCGGGGTAAAGTAAATGTCATTATAAAACAAACCTGCTTGAGGTTGGTCGACTTGTAGTGAATCAGCAGCAGCAGGGGCAGTGGCTCCAGCCTGGTTCTCTGTGGGGCCTGGGAAAACAAAGTATCTATTAATGACTGCTGTTTTTAATTCATCTTATTTTATCAAACTAATCTGAAATGGTATTATGTACCGGTATACAAATATGGAGCCTATGTCAGTACAGATATATACTACCAGATATTCTATCTATTACACAGTGCATGCTTCATCATCTGGAAAACTGTCATTTGCATGTAGCCATTTCATGTTTGTGCAATCTGATTAAAACTCAGACTTAATTTAACAGCTCCTCTGTCGGACATGTCGCTAATTATAATTAGCGACAAGAGGAGCGCTTATTAAGTCTGAGTTTTAATCAGATTGATGTTTGTGTTACGAAATTTACCTTGTGTTGGTTTCTTAGATAGAAAAGTTCCGACACTCTCCTTCACCAATGATTCAAAGTGGTGCTGCACCCAATGTAGCTTCTCTTCAGGAGTCAGATTTTCTGGGAGTAATTTGGTGGCTGATGGAGTTGATTGATGATCATCCATTCCGAAGTATTGACAGATGGCTTCCACAATGTATGCATCTGTATAAGATATGAAGAATTCCTTGTCAACAGAATAAGCATCCTTCACTTTGGGGTTGACATATGTCCTCTGGATGCGCACTTGCTCTGCCTTCACGGTCCCAGTATCTGTTCCACTGTTTTTGAACGCCACTGATAGGAGCTTCAGGGCCAAGTGAAAGAGTTCAAATGTTATGGGAGACAAATGGTCAAACCTTTGTGCAGGTGTTGTACCACCAATCATCAAGGTCTTTGCCCCAGAGAATCTTTCTCGGGTCAGTTGATCTCCTCCTATGTGGATCTTCGTGTCATTTGTCAATGTCACACCAGCCTTCTCATAGACATTATGTAGAGTTGTTTCATAGTATCGTAGGATATCCACCACATCACCATAGCTTTGCTCATTTCTGGCCAGAACTGCTAATGGAACAACTGTAGTCTGTCTCAGTAACTGTTGACTGTATTGATCTGTGATGTGCCGTGGCATCAGATGTTTGAGGAAGGCGAAATAGTGAATGTGCCGAGCAGCTACTTTCATGCACAAGAATGCATAATCAGAAACCAAATTGTTGATCTCCTCAAATGATGGTAACATATCACTGGCTGTGATGGACTTGTAATCCCTTTGAGGTTTACCTTTCTCAAGATTGGGAAATTTCAAGTCGTATATCAGTGCAGCTGAGCCAAAGTAGTGTAGCATTTTGCCGTGCCTGTCTTGACGTTCATCCCTCACTTTGACAGTAAGATTCACGTTGTCTCCCACCAACCGTATTGTCTTTTTGTTTTGCACAGCAGCAATCATCTTTCTATCAAAATCTCCTTTGAGAACTTCCAGGAGATAATGTGAGCGATGAAAAGACAAACAGATCCCTGGCTGAACAAGACGGTCATAAACCTGAAATAATTGTTTAAAATTCATGAAAAGACAAACAGATCCCTGGCAGAACAAGACGGTCATAAACCTGAAATAATTATTTAAAATTCATGAAAAGACAAACAGATCCCTGGCAGAACAAGAGGGTCATAAACCTGAAATAATTATTTAAAATTTCTGAAAATTATCAGCTGAACTGCAGTTGAATAAAGTGGAATTAAATTTTAAAAAAATGGAAAGTAATAGTGAATGTTTCTGGTAAAAAACGAGAAAAAAAAATAAATAAATAAAAAACATGCAAGACTTCACATTTTTCCTTCCCATATGATCAGATCTCTCGAATGAGTGGCAATTCAAACTCCAGGTATTTTAATGCTAATTGCCCACACCCAAGGCCTATAGTATTGATAGTGCATAGTGCAAACATGCAGTTTTAGAATACCAGTACAATGATTATGTACATTTGTGTCATACTTGTTAGTTGTGTCATGCTTGTTAGTTGTGTCATGCTTGTTAGTAGTTTGTGGTGTCATTGTCTTTACCTTACCTTGAAACTGTGAAAGACAATGAAACAAAACGTTGAATTGCTCCAAAAGGTAAGTACAAAAACACTGGAATAAAATGTAAAGTGGATTATTAATGTAACATAACGTGGAAATTCACAGTTAATTGATCAAAATACAACGTTCAATTAACATTCTGTTGCATACAAAATTGTTCAAACCGGGGTATACAAACCACTTTTGTGAATGTTGTCTGGGTTACGAGTTGAACCAATCTGATGACCAGTTATATTACACCACACGGACAGTCTGTAATCTGCATACATGTGCATTTAGCACTTAGCTTCCAAGTTAAGCCCATAAATGTATATAGAATAAACTTCATCTTAACCAGGTGGGCCTATTGCTTAATCAAACAAAATAAATTAATTGTAATTCCGAAAAAATATATTCAAAACTTTATTTGTACCTTAACATCCACAATGCTGTCATTGAGTATTGTAGAAATCATCCTCTGAACTAGACTGAGATCCATAACACGGGCCTGTATCATTATGCTGTAGATCATCCCTAATCTTGGTAAGATACGCTCGACTTCTTCAGGGTCCTCCCTTTTCTGTTCTGGCAACATTACACACAACAGCAACAAGCTAAGTGATGGGAAAAGGGAGTTCATCTCGTCTACTATGTCTGACCAGTTGAAACTGGTCAAGTGGTCGTAAGGTGCCCTACCAACTTTCCTACAGTTCAATATGGAGACATATCCATGTTTTCTGGCAGATGGTATATGTTTGTCATGTGTTTTAACCAAGTTGCACAGAACTGCTTTCCTCAGTTTAGGCGTTTTATTCAAGACCAAGTCAACAAACTTAGCTGTGTCACCACTTGCTACTGAATCATGTAGCACATACTTCTCTTTAGTGTCAAGAGACAAAATGTCCTTTCCTAACAGTTCATGGGCATTGTGGCTGATTTTATGTGAAGTTTCTGATGCCTTCAGTTCTTTCAAGATGGGAGCTGAACTGTATACATGGTCCTTCAGAGAAGGAGTTGGGGTTACCTGATGTGGCTTCTTGTATATTGGTCGTGGAATCTTTGATGGAGATGTGGTGGGCGAAATTGCTGGCCTGTTATATATCTTTCTAGGTGAAGAGAGTGTCCTTATGGGCTGGTTGGAAACACCACTGAACCGAACAGTTAATTTCGACGGTGATGATGTTATTGTTGTATCTGTTTGAGTTGAAAACAGTGACTTTCTTGGTGACGGTGATGATGTTATTGTTGTATCTGTTTGTGTTGAAAACAGTGACTTTCTTGGTGTTTTCCTTGATGGTTTATGCGGTGGTGTTTTATCCACTTCTTTATCCGTGTGTACCTTTACAGGCGTGGGTTTGGACCCCCGTTTTGTCCCGATCCGTCGAATGTTTTCTGTGCACTTTGACTTCAAGTCAGACACTCGCTTGTCAATAATCAGCAGTCCGCTTTCACATGTCCTGCAAATCTGCCCTTCAGTTATACGTAACTCGACGTATTTGAATAATAAATTCTCCAAGTTCTTCTTCTTCCCTGCCTCTGACTGTATTAAAAAAAACTTGACATTTTTGTTTCCACAGCAAATGCACACATTATTCTCCCGAACTTTCAGCGGAGTTGCCATCTCTGATCTCTGTTCTCCGCCATGCTGGATCTGTCAGAAATCCCCGAAACCACGTGTGTCCGGTTCCGTGACGTAAGCATGGCCTCGTTCTCGATTTCAAAATCTGCCGTCAAACACGTACCTTGGATTAGCCAGACATTGGCCCTCCGAAGCAGGGCCCAATGCTATAGGCTAATTCAACCTTTTTCTAATTAGGACGAACTAACATTCGTTTCCATTCCCCGAAAGTAACATATCAGCTAAATGAGGTAGCAGACCGAGTACAAGACCCGATATGTCCACCAAAAGCTGGTAGCTTCGTGAATGGTAGCACAATGAGACAATAGGACATTAAGTACGTGAATAGTAGGACAATTGGACAGACTATGTGATAATTGTATTCAACATTGATTATAGTACAGAACAGCCATTCAATCTAGCAACCCTTCAGATTTGGCAATCAGCAGTTTCCATGCTTCAATATATATTGATCCGCCGTGCTCTACTTGTTAGCCCACCATCACCAAATGGTGGGCTGTTCAAATCGCTTTTCGTCCGTGGTCCGTCCGTAAACAATTCTTGTTATCGCGATTTCTCAGGAACTACTGCGTGGATCTTTCTCAAATTTGGTGCACAGGTTCCCCTTGGGGTCTACTTGTGCAAGATACCTTTTCCGGTCCGATTCGAAAATCCAATATGGCCACCAGGCAGCCATCTTGGATTTCCCCATGAAATCTTGTTATCGCGATTTCTCAGGAACTACTTCATGGATCTTTCTCAAATTTGGTCCACAGGTTCCCCTTGGGGTCTAGTTGTGCAAGATACCTTTTCTGGTCCGATTCCAAAATCCAATATGGCCACAAGGCAGCCATCTTGGATTTCCCCATGAAACCTTGTTATCGCGATTTATCAGGAACTACTGCATGGATTTTTCTCAAATTTGGTATACAGGTTCCCCTTGGGGTCTAGTTGTGCAAGATGCCTTTTCTTGTTCGATTCGAAAATCCAATATGGCCACCAGGCAGCTATCTTGGATTTCCCCATGAAACTTTGTTATTGTCACTTCTCGGGAAGTACTGCATGGATCTTTCTCAAATTTGGTACACAGGTTATCCTTAGGGTCTAGTTGTGCAATACACCTTTTTCGGTCCGAATCGAAAATCCAATATGGCCACCAGGCGGCCATATTAGATTTCTCCATGAAACTTTGTTATCGTGGATTCTCAGGAACTACTGCATGGATCTTTGTCAAATTTGGTACACAGGTTCCCCTTGTGGTCCAGTTGTGCAATATACCTTTTCTGGTCGGATTCCAAAATCCAATATGGCCACCACGCAGCCATCTTGGATTTCCCCATGAAACTTTATTGCGATTTCTGATGAACTAAAGCATGGGTCTTTGTCAAATTTGGTACACAGGTTCCCTTAGTGGTCTAGTTGTGCAAGATACCTTTTCTGATCCGATTAGAAAATTCAACATGGCCACCAGTCGGCCATCTTGGATCTCCCCATGCAACTTTGTTATCGTGATTTCTCAGGAACTACTGCATGGATATTTCTCAAATTTAGTACACAGGTTCCCCTTGGGGTCTAGTTGTGCAAGATACCTTTTCTGGTCTGATTCGAAAATGCAATATGGCCACAAGGCGGCCATCTTGGATTTCCCCATGAAACCTTGTTATCGCGACTTCTCAGGAACTACTGCATGGATCTTTCTCAAATTTGGTACACATGTTCCCCTTGGGGTCTAGTTGTGCAAGATACCTTTTATGGTCCAATTCGAAAACCCAATATGGCCACCAGGCAGCCATCTTGGATTTCCCCATGAAACCTTGTTATCGCGATTTCTCAGGAACTACTGCATGGATCTTTCTCAAACTTGGTACACAGGTTCCCCTTGGGGTCTAGTTGTGCAAGATACTATTTCTGGTCCGATTCGAAAATCCAATATGGCCACCAGGTGACCATCTTGGATTTTTTCATGAAACTTTGTTATTGTCATTT
Organism: Hanleya hanleyi; assembly: GCA_036873755.1. Classification (NCBI taxonomy): domain Eukaryota; kingdom Metazoa; phylum Mollusca; class Polyplacophora; order Lepidopleurida; family Hanleyidae; genus Hanleya; species Hanleya hanleyi. The sequence continues at coordinate 39,001 of JAVTVY010017175.1, read as the reverse complement.
CTCAGGAAATACTGCATGGATCTTTCTCAAATTTGGTAAACAGGTTTCCCTTAGGGTCTAGTTGTGCAAGGCACCTTTTCTGGTCCGATTCCAAAATCCAATATATCCATCAGGCAGCCTTCTTGGATTTCCCCATGAAACATTGTTATTGGGATTTCTCAGGAACTACTGAATGGATCTTTGTCAAATTTGGTACACAGGTTCCCCTTGGGGTCTAGTTGTGCAAGATACCTTTTCTGGTCCGATTCGAAAATCCAATATGGCCACCAGTCGGCCATCTTGGATCTTCCCATACAACTTTGTTATCGTGATTTCTCAGGAAGTACTGCTTGGATCTTTCTCAAACTTGGTACATAGGTTCCCCTTGGGGTCTAGTTTTTCGGTCCGATTCGAAAATCCAATATGGCCACCAGGCGCCCATCTTGGATTTCACATGACACTTTGTTATCGTGATTTCTCAAGAAGTACTGCATGGGTCCAGTTGTGCAAGATACCTTTTTTTTAGTCAGATTCAAAAATCCAATATGGCCGCCAGGTGACCGTCTTGAACTTCCCCTTGGAACATTATTATCTTCAATTCTCAGGAACTACTGCATAGATCTTTCTGAAATTTGGTACACAGGTCCCACATGGGGCCTAGTTGTGCAAGATACCTTTTTTGGTCCGATTGGAAAATCCAAGTTACGCTTAAAATTAATACGGTATTCCTGAGTTGTGACGTTGCATCACACGAGTCGGCGGATCAAACGGTGGGACATATTCTATATAGTGACTATAGAGAATATCCATACCTTCACCTTCCATATCAAGGAATTCAAATAATTCGGAATTAAAATGTATTTCTTCAAATTTTAAGTCAGTTTTCTTAGTCCAGTAAACTGTTTCGTCTGCCGACGGGTCGGCTACATGAAGGGACGTCACTCTTGTGACACAACGTTACAACTCGACAACTTTAGACTACTGCGTGTTTCGATCCAAGGCAGATCATCAGGATTCAGACACGAAGTTTCAACATTACTGCGCGGATCCCTTCAGTATTAAGTATTGTACCATCTTACTATTTTCGAGCATGGTATCTTAAAAGAGATATCTCAAACTAGCCCAGTAAACATAACAGAATTAGCATTCGTTCCTAATTATACAATCTTAAGTATGTTTCATAGCTCATGCCAAAGGGTCAAAGAGATTTGTCTTCGCTTCCAGTACCCATTGATGACACGTGCAACAAAAAATACTACAAAACGAAGACGAATGATCCTCCAGACATTCACTTTCAGACTAACTTTGCTCTTTTCTCTTGTACTATAACAACTAACATAAGTACAGTTTCTAGAAATCTTGAAACTCCTTAAACTTAGAAAGATGATATCTTCCAGTGTCCCTTTTTCGATCTTTTTCATTCAGATTCGAAATTCTGTAAACAAAATTACAAATCAATTGTTTGTTCTTAGTGACAATGGACAAAAAGATCCTCTTGTCATTAGCTTACAATTATCGGACAATGGCCAAGATCCTTCAGGATCTCTCGTATATTTAAGGTAGCTGCAAAACGGTGACCATAAGTTTCTGATTCGGCAACCAGTAGCTAGATCAATTATATGGTGAAGAGAGAGAAAGAGAATTAAGATTTAACATCTTGTATGGTACAGTCTAAAACAGCTGCATATACTTTATACATGAGACAATATTTTTCAGCGAGATACCGTCTACAATATGCAATCAGACGTATCAAAATAACGACATAAATGTAAGTATTCCTCAAAGGTAAACATAGGTAAGAAATACAGGTTCCATATACGACACCCATAGCCAAGCCGTCGTCTATGAAGTATTTGAGCGTCTATAATCGAAAATTAAACTGTCTAAAGAAGATATACTTTTGACAAGCATAGGCATCGTATCCGGCAATCAGTATTCATCAATAACCGAAAGACTATAATCGTACGGCAGGAATCAATTCCACATAAGCCAGGTAACACGCGTAGCTATCTGGATTTTTCTTTATGAAGGATTCAAATTTGGGAAGAAAAGAGTATAATTTTTTTAAATTATTTCTTGTCCTTGTTAGTGTGTTCGGGAGACAGAGAGAGAGAGAATTAAGATTTAATGTCGCGTTCAGCAATATTTCAGCTATATAGCGACGATCAAACAATATTCTAAGTACTCAAGTCACTAACTTAGTAATCTAACGCATTAAAACATACACACATTAAAACTTATGTAACAGCCCGATTTCTCTTAAATAACCCAAGATGCAATCCTCCCTTCCCGACTAAAAAGATCTTCCAAAGTAGTCGCTCCATAAAAATCCCTTACAATCTTAAAATCTATGCATTCGATAAGAATATGTTTCACCGTGAGATTTTCATGGCATGGAATACACCTTGGCACTGGCTCTTCTTTTAGTAAATGTTCGTGAGTTAATCGTGTATGGCCGATTCTACATTGCCTGATCATGGTTTGATCGAGACGTTTTTGGCTGTTCAGATGAGTATAGCCTACAGTTTTTTTTTAACTCTTAAAGTTTGTTATTATTCACAGCATACCATAAAGATTGAAACAGCCGTCTCACATAAGTACTAGAGGACCTGAAATCGCTATATGGGATTCCAACAGGATCAACCTCATCATCGTAATGAAATACAAGGATGAATTTAGGAGAGCACTGATCAACGCCACCTGTGGATATTTATTTGTAGTCTTTCCAGAATAGAAACGCAAAGATGTTATTCATTAGGCTGAGGGCGTATAATGTGCTGATCAGCGTACCTAAGTTAGTTATGTGTAGGAGTTTGAGAGATCATTATTTCTGGAAGATCTATATCCTAGACGCCTGATCAATGTCTCATGTTCACGTCTCCCTCTGTTTTATCTCTGATTACGCCAATTTCCTCCAAATAATCAGCCATCCTGAGCAATCGATGTAACATTTCTCTGCCCAAAATTCCATTGGTGAAAGTGCAAAAGGCGTTCCGCGACTCGCAAAATGATATGGTGTCAATACCACGAAACAACAAGTTGATACTCCCCCGCTATTTGGCGTAAATAATAAGTGATATCGGTGAAGAGAAACAAAGAGAGAGGATCAAGGTTTAGGGTCGCGTTCAGCAAATATTTCAAGTATATAGCGACGATCAAACAAAATTCTAAGTATTCAACAAACCGAAATCCCTCAAATAACCTAAGATACAGTCTTCTTTCACCGGATTATAAAATATCTTCTAAAGTAGCTGCTCGACAAAAAGAATTTCTTAAACCTTAAAATCTACACAGTCGATACGAATTTGTTTCCATGTGACATCTTCGTGGCATGGAATAAATTCTATCAAAATCCAATCCATCGTTCTTTCATGACATAGGAATGCCTTCCGTCCTCCAGGAAAAAACGTTAACAATTTTAATGAAAAGTTTATGCCAATACTACAATCGCTTCAAAAAGAGAAAAACAAATGTATATTAATGGGAGACTTTAACGTAGATTTATTCAAAACCGATCGTCATAGTCCATCCAAAACTTTTCTTGAAAACATGAAATCTAATTATTTCTTTCCCCAGATAACTAAACCAACTCGGGTCCAGTCCCGATCTGCCACATTAATTGATATCATTTTTCTAAATTTCCACGAAGAAAATCTTCTTTCTGGCATATTTATAACAGAAATAACAGACCATTTCTCCATCTTTCACATTCTAAAACCACATCCACCCAACAGGCCTCCAGTACAAAATATCTCCTTTCGTAAAATTACTTCCGAACAGAAAGAGATCTTCACGACAACAATTGGCAATACAGACTGGAATGATGTCAGCAATGTTGCATATGAGACTGACTGCGCACTAGACTTATTTCTGGGGAAATTTAACCAGATATATAATGACTGTTTTCCAGTTGTAACATTAAAAATCGCAAAACAAAGTAGAATGATCAAACCATGGATAACTTGCGGTATTTTAACATCTATCCACGAAAAAAAAAACGCTTATACAGACTTCAATTAATTAACCAGGACTACGACTCTCGTAAAACTTACCGAAAGTATAGGAACAAATTAAATAATTTGATTCGCCATGCTAGGAAAACCTATTTCGAAAGAAAATTTAATGAACACCGTAACGACATTAAAGGAACATGGAAAAATCTGAACCAGCTAATGCACCGTTAAAAAACTTCGACCATTCCCCAGTCTATAAATATAAATGCAACAGAAACCTCAGATAGTCAACTAATTTCTGAAAAATTCAACGAACACTTTAACACCGTCGCCTCAAAATTAGATTAAAAAATTCCAACACAACAAAAAAATTCGATGAATACTTAGGCACTCCTATTTTAAACAACTTCACCTTTTCCACCGTGCACCCCTGTAATGTACAATCTACTATAATGAGCATGAAATCAGCTGCACCAGGGTTAGATGGCATACGCATGTCCTTAGTAAAACTAGTCTCTGACTCTATTTCTTACCCTCTTTGTCACATATTCAATCTGGCCTTTACCGAAGGTATTGTTCCTAACTCCCTAAAGGCAGCTAAAGTAACTCCGGTCTACGAATCTGGAGATATTAATTCTCTTGATAACTATCGACCAATTTCTGTCCTTCCGTGCCTAAGCAAAATTCTTGAAAAACTTGCAGCAAATATGATCACAATTTTTTTAGACAACAATAATGTTATCTCTCCGAGCCAGTACGGTTTTAGGGGAAATCATTCTACAGCTCTTGCTGCCTGCTATCTATTTGATAGGCTGGCTATGGCAAAGGAGGCAAAATAATTTAGCATCGTCACGTTTCTTGATTTATCGAAGGCTTTCGATACGGTAAACCATAATATTCTCCTGTCGAAACTAAATCATTACGGTTTCAGGGGCCCATCAAATAGTTGGTTTAAAAGCTATCTCTCAAACAGACAACAACGTGTTTCATATAATAATGCATTATCCTCTTCTGAGTTAATTACGTGCGGTCCATCCTCGGGCCGCTTCTTTTCCTCCTGTATATCAATGATATCGATAAAGTTTCTGATTTACTCATGACTATCCTTTTTGCAGACGACACTAGCGTTGTACTCTCGGGTAAAAACATCATGGATCTCATAGACACTATGTCTAACTGGTTTTCTTTCAACCGTCTATCTCTGAACATTAAAAACAACAAACATATGTTATAAAATGTATAGATACCTCTGATCCCTTGCCCCCTGTTCACATTTCTGGAACAGATATTGAACTGGTGAATAATTTCAAATTCCTTGGCATCCTGTTTAATGGTTCATACTCCATGTAAGAATCACCAGACAATGCATACAATAGCCAAGTCTGGGGACAACAATATGTCTAGACTTGAACCTTTTCAGCTGCACAAAGACTCAGACAATAGCTTCCTACATGAAGTATCTACCTGTTTAATGATGTTCTGAACTGGACAAATCATATAGATTATATTTGAAGGAAGGTGTCGAGAAACATAGGTATACTTAATCACATAAAAAACTCTATAAATAAGAAAACACTTTACATATTATATTACTCTCTGATCTTCCCTTATCTATCGTACGGAAATATTCTATGGGGAAATACGTACTCAAGCCATCTAAATCCGTTGTTTCTGCTACAAAAGCGTGCTGTAAGAATTATATCACTTTCCAATAAACGTGATCATACACTTCCAATTTTCCTCTCGCTGCAAATTTTGCCACTTCTTCAACTGAACCAATATTCTTCCTTACGTCATGTCCACAAGTTTTTATATAATCTTGATCAATTACCAAACATCTACCAAACCTACTTCACCAGGCAATATGCTATTCATCAATATCAAACAAGAACCCGCAACATCAATCTCTACAGACCATTTCACTATTCCAACTTATCTTATTACACTCTCAAGTGCTCAGGTCCTTGGGAATGGAACAAACTTCCCTCTTACTTAAAAACAATTGATTCCTCGTCACTCTTCAAGTCAAAGGTTAAATCCTATCTTCTTGAAAAATGTAGTCAATTTTGATGATCCTTCGTGTTAAGCTGTGTACACATCACATCGTTTTTTGGCTCAACTCACCTATTACATTCGCTCAACCTAATTAATTAAATATCTAGGGATAGAACAAGCCCATCTGGGCTTTATTCCCGCCATCCACATTTCTACAACTGTCAATCTCATGTTATCATATAAATAATATATATAAGTTTTTTCTTTCCCTTATATGATTGACACTGAATATATATTTCTCCACGGATATTTGGTGAATAAAATCTAATCTAATCTTACCATCAATGATTGTCCTTATTTCTCTATATAATACAGTACATCAGCTTTTTCTGTGTGAATTTGGAGTCATAGACGGTAATATCAGGCACAGATGCATTCTTCCGTTGTCAGAGTTTGTAACCATTAAACTGTCGGTAAATCTGACATTAAGAACTTATACAATATGATGCCATGAGAATGGCATATTTGGTGCCTTTACACGATTGTAATATGGGATATCCTGGATACCTGAAGTATCTGTGCTGTAAACACCGAGATGGTCCTATAATACCCTACATCCGATAATGACTGATGCACTACAATGGAAAATATAAGGAATAACAATAAATAGCGGAGAAGCTACAGGATAACTTATTCTGATCCATGATCGCGAAATATACAAATTCAGGTTAAATAAGAAATTATGAGGAATTATTTTCTATCAGTTAATTAAATTATTTTGTGTCACTAGCCTGATGCATGTTCCGCATTTCCCAACTCTAGCCATATCAGCTTGGCCGTGTGGTCATGTCATCCAAGTTGCCATATGAACAGGTACAATGAAAACATACCACGAATCGTTAGATTCTTGGTATGTTCTTTAGAATAGGTTAACCAGAAGACTATAGTGTGAAGTCATGTGGCTCTGTCAGTATGTCGCACCTCTTCCCACTTCCCGTATATGTGTTGTAATTCTATTTAATCAAGTTAATTGAAGGACAACGACAGATACCCGCAGATACGAATGATCTGAACAAAATCGTTTAAAATAACAGAAAGATCCTTCCTTCGAATTGCACTTTTTATGGAACGACGTTAAATTTTGAGACCACTGTTCAATTCCGATATCAGCATAATATCGAAAGGCTTGATTGGGGCTGATTGTGGGGGGAAAAACCCACATCATTATAATTATTTTCTTTGTATGCTATATGGGCAATTTGTATTCATAATTTGACACTTTTAGGCAATATAATGAACAGGATGATTGAAATGTGTTCATTAGACTGTTAACCTGAATTTTCTACGAAGAGAGTTTTGCCTGATTATTGCTTTGGTAGACGGACTCCTAGATCTCTAACCGATCTCTAGCGCTTTGGCCGCCACATAAATTTTATTTGATCGCGCCAATTTCCGCAAATTATCCGACATTCTGAGTAATTGTTGTACCAGTCCCTTCACCCTCTACCAAGGATACGGACAAATATATTCAAGCATTCAAACTTGTAACGAAAACGGACCATATCGCCGGCTGGTCCTTACATCATGGGATATTATCCTTTTGCCATATTTTCCCTAAACATATTTGTTATCTCGGAGCAATGGAGCTGAATTTAGTTTGTTCATGTTTTACTAGGTTTTATTTACGGTTCTATCATGTAAAACGAAATTTATTGGCTGCATCGATGAGGTCGCAGGGATTTCATCTTTTTGAAAGCCCCGTTCTGTCAATTATTGGACTAATTTGTCGATTTCGTTTTACTTTAGGTCTTATTTCTTACTTTAGGTCTTACTTCTCATTTCCCTAAAACATTCAGAGCCATTTATGGTAATGATAAACAAGGATTCTCCCCTGGTCTCTATGTATAAGCGCTCTTCAAAACCGTTTATGATCAAACAGGGGCTGTCATAAACTAGTTAAATCATTTCTTGGGCATCTTATGAAAAATGTGAATTGTCAGAGTTCCTATGACATCTTTGCGTAATGAGCAAGCATCCATGAAAAATGCATGAAACCCTTTAGATTTGACAATCAGCCGTTTCCATGCTTCAATATACGTTGATCCGCCATGCTGTACATGCGGCAAAACAACGACTAGGACAATGCGGTGACAATACGTTTCTAATTCGGCAAGCAGTACTTGTATGGTAAAGAGAGAGAGAATTTAAAGTTTTTCTTTTATGGTAGAGAGTCCAAAACAACTGCATATACTTTATAAATGAGACAATTTTTCCTGCGAGATGCCGTCAACAATCATGTGCAATCAACCTGATGAAAATAACAGTATAACTAGCTCTCAAAGGTAAACATAGGTAAGAAATACAGGTGCCATATACGACACCCATAGCCAAACCGTCGTCCATGAAGTATTTGAGCGTCTATAATCGAAAAATTAAACTGCCTAAAAAAATATACTTTTGGTAAGCATAGGCATCGTATTCAGCATTCAGTATTCATCAATAATCAAAATAATATAATCGCACGGCAGGAATCAATTCCACATAAGCCCGGTAACACGCGTAGCGATCTGTTTTTGAAAATGAACATTTGAGAAGAATGGAGTGGAAAATAAACAACATCTATTTATTTCTTGTCCTTGTTAGTGTGTTCGTAATGAAATATAAGGATGATTTTAGGAGAGCGCTGATCAACGTCAGCTGTGGATATTTATTTGTAGTTTTTCCAGAAATAGAAACCCAAAGATGTTATTCATTAGACCGAGGGCGTATAATTTGTTGATCAGCGGGCCTAAGTTAATTATTTGTAGGATTTGAGAGACCATTATTTCTGGAAGATCTATATCATAGACGCCTGATCAATGTCTCATGTTCACGTCTCCCTCTGTTTTATCTCTGATTACGCCAATTTCCCTCAAATAATCAGCCATCCTGATTAACGGATGTAACATTCCTCTGCCCAAAATTTCATTGGTGAAAGTGCAAAAGGCGTTCTGCAACTCGCAAAATGACATGGTGTCAATACCACGAAACAACAAGGTGATACTGCCCGTGTCTGGTCTATTTGGCGTAAATAATATGGGATATCGGTGAAATTCTATCTAAATCCAATCTATCGTCCGTTCATGAAATATGAATGCCTTACCATCAGTCACCGTCCTTACTTCTCCATATAATACAGTCTATTTGCTTTATCTGTGTGAATTTGGAGACATAGACGGTAATATCAGGCATAGTTGCATTCTCCCATTGTCAGAGTTTTTAACCTCGAACTGTCGGTATAACACCCTCTGACTGCACTGTTCAATAAAACGCGGCGCGTATGCGCATTCAGTCTGTATCGATTTTGATCAACGCAGGGAAAATGTATCTGCATAATAGAGAGATGCGGAATACGCCCAGTATATCTTGTGAAATTATTAACAAGAACACAGGGCACAAAGTCGTCTTTAGCTGTGACATTCTGTTCCCACTCCGCTCCTTTTACAAGCGGACGATGCTGATTTGGGGAGCATGCGCACAAAAGCATCGCAAGTTTAACTCCAGTGTAACCAGAGGGTATATCTGATATTAAGAGGTATACAATGGCATTGTTTGTGCATTATATGATTGTAATATAGAATATCCTGTAAACACCGAGATGGTCCTATAATAACCTACATCCGACAATGACTGATGCACTACAATGGAAAATAGAAGAGATAACAATGAACAGCGGAGTAGCTATACAATAAATGGAGTCTGATCCATTATCGCGAAATATACAAATTCAGGTTAAATAAGAAATTATGAGGAACTATTTTCTATCAGGTAATTAAATTATTTTGTGACACTAGCCTGGTGCATGTTCCACATTTCCCAACCCTAGCCATATCAGCTTTCTATCTAATCAACTTCATTCAAGGACAGAGAGAGAGAGAGAGAGAGAGAATTAAGGTTTGATATTTCAGCTATACAGCGACGATCAACCAAAATTCTAAGTACTCAAGCCAATAACTTAGTAATCCAGCACATTAAAATTCATGCAACAAACCTATTTCTCTCAAATAACCCAAGGCAGTCCTCTCTCACCCGACTGAAAAGATCTTCCAAAATAGTCGCTTGATAAAAAAATCTCTAACAATCTTAAAATCTATGCAGTCGGGAAGAATATGTTTCACTGTGAGATCTTCGTGGCATGGAATACAACTTGGAACTGGCTGTTTTTTAGTAAATGCTCGATTGAAGGACAAACATAGATATCCGCAGATACGAATGATCTGAACAGAAATCGTTTAAAATATTTCCTTTGCACTTTTTATGCAACGGAATTAGACTTTGAGACCACTGTCCGATATCAGCGTGATATCGGAAGGCTTGATTGGGGCTGATTGTGGGGGAAAAAAACCTTACATAATTAGATTCATTTTCTTTGTACGGTTTATGTGCAATTTGTTGACACTTTTACGAAATATAATGAACAGGATGATTGAGATTGTGTTCATTAGACTGTTAACCTGAATTTGCTACGAAGAAAGTTTTGCCTGATTATTGCTTTTGGTAGACGGACTCCTAGATCTCTAACCGATGTCTAGCGATTTGGCCGCCACTTAAATTGTATTTGATCGCGCCAATTTCCGCAAATTATCCGACATTCTGAGTAATTGGTGTACCAGTCCCTTTACCCACTGTTGTCATTAATGAGCGTGCAAATAAAGACGAATTAAGATTGATTTGAGGATATGTTGGCAATAGCAGGCAAATTCATCGATGTGACGTCGCTTTGGCGTAAATAATCAAATACCCATCGCTGTGATTCTATCGTAAACCGATCCATCTTCCTTTAATGAAACAGATATATCTTGATACCTCCTCGCTTGCTCCAAAGTCAATTATTGGAAATGGTATCTGCTTTACCTGAAGAAGCGGCAATGCCGGAGCGGGAGAAAATGACGATAAAATAACTAGTGCTGCTCCCTACGAAGGACATGAACAGACATATCCAAACGTTCGAACTTGTAACGAAAACTGACCATATCGCCGGCTGGCCCTTATATCATGGGATATTATCCTGTTGCCATCTTTTCCCTAAACATATTTGCTATCTCGGAGCAATGGAGCTGAATTTTGTTTGATCACGTTTCACCAGGTGTTACTTACTGTTTTACCGTGTAAAACCAAAGGACATCGCACGCTATTGCGGCGTTTTGGCTCCCTTTTCAACTTTTACCAGTCCGACCATTACAAAGCACGTGACTTCAGTGAGATTGAGTGGACTGCCAAATATCTTACAAGCGCTGCCTTATGAGTAAGGGGTCCAGACCACTATTAAAATTTACATTGGCGGCAATGTTAAAAACTGTTAACGTAATTGCATCTCCTCGATTCATTAATTAAGTCTCGGCTTCCAAATTTCGGCCAGAAGTACTTTAATTCAAGTGCTACAACCGGACAGACTTCTTGACGGGGGTCGCCCATTGAAATTTTATGCTTTTTTGAAATTCTAAGTTCAGAGTTATGCGCGCTCCTACGAATGACGTCATAATTTTGGCTTTTTTCTCTGCTTTCAGAAAGCGGTGCACAGACATCCAAATGGTCCCTCAAAGCAACACCTTATTAGGCCTTGGGTTAAAATCAAACTCACTGCGAAACCAAACACGTATCATACTCCAATCACCTACCACTGGCCTTCAATTATTCGTCGAAATAATTGAAATATATTATTAAAAAATATTGAAAACAATTCACTTCTCTGGCAGAGGTTGCCTAAAGTGGTTAACGGATCGGCACTATTTTTAATAGTGGTCTAGCCCCTAAGTCAAGTCAGCATTTCACATTAATCTAGCGAGAAAAATTGAAACTTAATTAATCCAAAAAAAGATCGATGGCAGATCGTTACATGTTGATAGTGTTAATATTTGCACCAGCTATGTATATATTATATCACGTGTACCACGAATATCAATGAAAACATAACGTCGTCCGACAATAATGCGACATCTTCGAAGTCGACTCTCCGCTTTCTACTTCTACCAACTTGAGTCCTCGTCCTGTCCAGTAATGTCGAGATTTCATCAGCATCCATGTCATTACATCCACTGATTCGCCCATCTTGTTTTCCATCGAGATGTTTGGAGGGAGCAGCGTACTGAAATATCGTGGAAGGCTGTTGTGAAAAGGCCCACATTTGGGGTCTCACTCAGAGGAGGCCCTAAACACAGAGCCTATTCATATATCATATATCAAAATAGTTCTATGTATCTCAGGAATATTTTGAGGCCAAAACATTTCAGTATTTGACTCACTGACCTGTAATCGGCAACGAACAACAACGCTCACATGTGGGTTCATTTTCCACAAAATACATCAACTTCAACTGACGGCTCATGTATCCACTACGCAAATGAGATGTTTATATTCACTACGAGTGAAAATTATGTGCTCATCTCCAGCTCGATTCAATGTAATATGTCGTCTGCAACAGTGACAAATATGGCGCCCAAATGATAGCCTCGTTCCGAAGTGCATGATGCCAACCCTAATTCACCTCTAAATTCCATATTTTTTTTCTGAATTCATCAATCCTGATTTTCTATTAACCTTTAGGCTGAATTCATAGCAACACAATCTAAAAAAATGTCATTTTCAATTTTAAAATCAAGGTTTGAGGAGAATTCCAGTCTGGGACCTCTACACCATTGGGATACCCCCTCGTTTTCTGTACGAAACAGTGCATACCATCCTTGTAGAAAAAAATGTGTCTTTGAAATATTTTTTAATTATCACACGAGCAGACAATTCTGAACATTTCGGTGTATCCGGCATAAAAATCGGATAAAATCTGTCCGAAATATTCTGTATTTCCTATGAGTGTCACTCCATAGATTTCCACCCTTGGCAGAGCTCCATCTTGAACAGTTATGTGAACATGTAGTTGTACACACATGTACACATGCTTACATGCATTGATGAAGTTACCATTTTAAAAGCATTTATCAACCAAGAAGCTTGTACATGTAGCTAGATGGCATAAGTTTATATTGTGACGTCACGTCACAAGCCATTTTACTATGACGTGGCGTCACAACTAGGACATTGTGACATTACTGGTGCCATAACAACGTCACAACAATGCGACGTCACAACCAGAAGCTTTCAGCTACACATTCTTCATGAGCAACAATTACTCAGGATATTTACTGCTCTGCATGCAGTTATGGGGAGAAAAAACAAATGGTATAAGAACAGTAACCATAAAAGAAGTAGCCACATCAAACAGGGTGATGCATCATGGAACACAGGTGGAACTCACAATGTAACGGTACAGGAAGATGAGGTAACCAGAACCATCTACCCAAGTGAACAGATAACCAGACCAGACCCAGTTATCTTTGAAGCTGCCCTAAGAAGTACCCCACAAGGTCTCCAGCCAACCAAATTAATGTCTGCAAAATATGAAAATGATGCAGATGACATTGTTACCAATGCCAGTGAGTCCCACAATACGAAAAATATCATACTTAACCTGGCCAAACTGCGAAATTTCATAGAGGCTTGTATGATGCATGACCTGACCAAATGTGAGCATCCTGATGTAACATGAGATCAATCAAAGAGCAGAGGACTATGCATAATAGTGAAGTCAAAAGCACAGAAATGAACATGTATCAAGTGTGTGAAAACATGGGCCGTGGTCCACCTGCTGGTTGTCTGAATGAAGGCCTTGCCATGGCAGCCACACAATCAAAAGCGGGGCCATCAGATTGGGGTTTATTTTAGGATGTTTGAATATCAAGATGACAAAAACCAGTTACTTGACCAGGAGAATAAGTAAACAATGTGACAAGCTTATATCATTAAATCGAAGTGCAATGCTGGAAAATCAGAAATTTGTGAAGCAAGTGACTGAAATGATTCGACAGGTGTCTGCAGTGGAAGTGGAAACCGAAACTGCATACAATAACCGAATACAAACTGGATTGGAAGCTGCAACTGCTTCGTTTTGCCCACTAATTGAAAAAAACAACTAGCAAAGGCTTGGTTATTGCCATGAAAACAGCGAACAAGCTTTGTATGAAAAAAAAATGTGACCACAACAATGGACAGTGTACAAAAACTCATAGTACGGATGCAACCACATGTCAACCACAGAATCTACATTAGCAATGAAAAATCTGATGGCAGTTGCAGACAGCAATGTTTTGGAAATAAAATCTGTAACCAGTGATGCTAGTGCACAATTGCAGAAAGTCACCAGAGACTTTGCAACCAAAACTGGTTATCAATGCTCTGTGCACAAACTGAGAACACTCCAAAAGAAGATGAACAATATACATCTGAATAAGGTACCTCCTGGATGCGACAAAGGCATTTTTCGCCAAAAGCTGGCTCTTTCTGATAAAGAGAACACTTCTTGCACTGATACGAATCAAAAAGTATTACAAACAGGATCTATCCATTCAAAAAGCGAAAGCGGCAATTGAGAACATAACCGCATGTTTCAGTGGAAATCATCGAGACTTAGAGACGAATATCATGTCTGCCAGGCACATTGGAAATCTGACACCCTAAAATTCCTGCCCTATGGAAAACCCTTAGTTTTGAGCACTGAAGACAAAGCATAAATTGAGAATGTTCTCAACAAATGCTTGTTGCCTGAAATTCTCATGAAAATTTCACGACTTCGCACAACAAATCGGTGTGAAAGTCTGAATCATCGTGTGTTTCAGAAGATGTACCAAAGAACACCTCATGGAGTAGGAATTTCAATGGACTGATCAACCCTGCTTTTGGCACGAGCCCTTGTGTTAAAATATACAAAAGAAGATCCACTCTATCAAAGTATGGAAAAAGCGACAGAAGGTTGCGACAAATGTCGATGTACACACATGTGGCTGAAGGTGTTGGTGCAAAACATAGCTATGGAATTAATTTGAACAAGTAGACTGAACTGTAATACAAGTGATTCTCTTACCTAATTATGCAGTTCTGATAACCATTGTAACATTTATAACATTTATTATTTCTACAGATATTTCTGTTGGAATTTATGGCTGCTGGTTCCAAACTCAAATGCGAAATATTTATACAAAGCTTACTGAGACTGTAGCAATGAATGGATGTCATTATTCCAAGAACTAGACATAATGGATTTTCTATCTGAAAATGTTACTGCGTTTGAGAATGGTAGAGTGGAGGGGAGGGGACTCAAAGTGCTTCTAAACACATAAAAGATACATGATGCAAGGCTACAAATGATTGTTTTATGAAAAGTTGAAAGAGGCTCTCAAGTATCTTGATATACTACAGCAGAAGCAGCTGTGGCTGGCCAAAATAATAAAATGAATTGAGAAAAATATTTTTCATGGTTTTCTGTGCATCTGCAAAATATTTTCAAATTAACCTCAGTGCCCCTCATCTTTATAAGGGAGCAGCGTACTGAAATATCTTGGGAGGCTGTTGTGGAGAGGCCCACATTTGGGGGTCTCACTCAGAGGAGGCCCCAAACACAGCCTATTCATATTTCATATATCAAAATAATTCTAGGTATCTCAGGGATATTTTGAGGAATTGATTCACGGACCTGTAATCGGTAACAACAACAACGCTCACATGTGGGCTCATTTTCCACAAAATACATCAACTTCAGCTGACGGCTCATGTATCCACTACGCAAATGAGATGTTTATATTCACTACGACTTTGTCAAGTACCTCCAGTTGCTTTCAAAAAAGTGGAAATTATGTGCTTATCGCCAGCTCGATTTCAATGTAAGGTCTGCAACAGTGACAAAAATGGCGCCCAAATGATAGCCTCGTTCCGAAGTGCATGATGTAATCCCCAATTCACCTCTAATTCCATATTTATTTTTCTGAATTCATCCATCCTGATTTTCTATCAACCTTTAGGCTGAATTCATATCAACACTATCTAAAAAGATGCCATTTTCAAGTTTAAAATCAAGTTTTGAGGGGAATTCCAGTCTGTGACCTCTACAACATTGGAATACTCCCTCGTTTTTTGCACGAAACAATTCATACCATCATGGAGCAACATCTACAACCGGCGGGAACCAACACACCTTGCCGCAAAAATAATCCAATCGACCCGAGTCTTAATATTCTTTAAGCTAACGGAAAAAGTTCTTTCCAACGCGATATTTCATTTTGGCACTCCACACCGCCCCTCATGGAGGCCAAATCCCCACCAAACCGCGCCAGGTCCTTTATTGGCTGCATCGATGACGTCAGATCGATGTCATCTTTTTGAAAGCACTTTTCTGTCAATTATTGGAATAATTTGTTGATTTTGTTTTGTTGGAATAAATAAATATAATATAGATTCATTACTTTAGGTCTTACACCAAATCCTTGACTTGGTGAAGCCTTCTCATTTCCCTCCAACATTCAGAGCCATTTATGGTAATGATAAACAAGGATTCTCCCCTGGTCTGTATGTATAAGCGCTCTTGGGAACCATTTATTATCAAACAGTGGCTGCCTTAAACTAGTTAAATCATTTCTCAAGAAGCTTACAAAAAGAATCTCTTCGTAATGAGCACGCATCCATTAGCCCGTGACAGAAAACAAAAGAGAGCAATGAAAAGCAAAAGCGGCTGGCCAGTTATGGATTTGATATTTTTGGAACATCATGAGGTCTTGCCGGCATCATTGAAAACTGTTGACCGCTTCTCTCTTGCAGGACACAAGCCTATGTTTATGTACACTATGATTGTCTTTTTGAATTTGGTGCTAATACTGTTATGTGGAAAATGGAATAGGTCTTTGGATTATGGACGCGGATATTCTCTAATGGACGACGGCTGGATTATGAATGACGGACTAGACACTTGTAATGGAATACCAGAGAGAGAGAGAATTAAGGTTTAACGTCTCAAACAAAATTCTAAGTATTCAAGTTAATAACACATTAATAACACATTAAAACATACACACATTAAGACATATGCAACAAACTGATTTTTCTCAAATAACTCAAGACACAATCCTCTCTCACCAGACTAAAAAGATCCTCCAAAGTAGTCGATCGATAAAAAGAATATCTAACATTCTTAAAATCTATGCAGCCGATACGAATATGTTTCACTGTGAGAATCTTCGTGGCATGGAATACACTTTGGGGCTGGTTCCTTTTTTAGTAAATGTTCGCGAGTTAATCGTGTGTGGTTTCTGGCTACTCAGATGAACATATCCTATAGTTTTTGTCGGGTTGACAAAGTTAACTCGTACTATGCCAACGGTCTGTCGATTTCGACGTGTGCACTACAATTGCGTGACCTCTCCATGACCTCTGTCCACTGTCTCAGTGATTCGGACGTGCATAATGAAAGAGGGAGAATTAAGGTTTAATGTCGCGTTCAGCAATATTTCAGCTATATAGCGACAATGAAACAAAATTCTAAGTATTCAAGTTAATAACTCAGTAGACTAATGCATTAAAAACATGAAAATACATTAAAATTTATACAACAAACCGATCTCTGTCAAGTAATCTAATTTCAATCTTATTTTACTCGATCAAAAAGATCTTCCAAAGTAGCTGCTCCACAAAAGTTATCTCTAACAATCTTAAAATCAATACAGTCGATAAGAATATGTTTCACCGTGAGATCTTCGGGGCTTGAAATACACCTTGGGACTGGTTCTATTTTCAGCAAATGCTCGTGAGTTAATCGTGTATAGTCGATTCTACATCGTCTAATCATGGCTTGATCGAAACGTTTCTGGCTGTTCAGATGAGTATAGCCTACAGCTTTTTTGAACTCGTGAAGTTTGTTATTATCCATATCATCCCACAAAGATTGAAACAACTTTCTCACATACAGTCCGGGCCAACTCCTAAATGAGTAACCTATCGCCCATTCTGGCAATTTGTTTCCAGATCAGGAAACACAACATAGTGTTTCCTAAACAGGAAACCACATAAAGTTTCCAAAATAGGAAACACTTTAACGTTTCCTAAATAGGAAACCATATAATGTTTCCTGAAAAGGAAACACTATATATACTTCCTAAACAGGAAACACTGCATGGTTCATTTTCACACTTTTGAAAAACATATTACACTTAAATGTATATTAAACATACCTTTTTAGCAAACAGTAATGTCGGTTGTTCTCGAGACATTTTTCACTGATTTATGAAATTGTATCCATGTGTGCCAATAACAAGGACAATAGACAAACATATATATTGAATTATTAGGAGCTGCATCAATTGCAGATTTACACATTCTTTTTTTTTTTTTGCTGCAAACACAGTCAATGGCAACTGGATAACTGAATATAGCCACTTTATTCTAAAATACCAACAGCACTGAAAAACATCTATGTGCTGCTCTGAAGATTGTTCAAATATGGAGTATATTGCATCTTTATTTTTCTGGATTTTTAATGTCAAACCTTGATTCAGTCTGTTATGGTAATTGGGTATTTAATTGTAGTAAACATTTGGTCTCCTTCCCTGTAATACTTCCCCTCTGAGTGAAGTAGTTCAATGTGTGTTTAAGTCATAAAACTCCTGAAGTCAATTGCTATCTCTCACAGCTTCAAATTTGAACTGGATTTGTTCATAGAGCTTGTAGCTAGGCCTATTCATTAAAGTCAGTGTCACTATACAGATAAAATTGTGTTACAAACCAGATGGCTGGGTCAGCCAGCCAAACAGACTGGCCTGTGATAAAATCTCTGTGAAAGCTACATGTACATGTAACCTGTCCTCTGGCCAGGGGACCAGATAGAAAACTGTACAAATTTTAAACTGTAGAACACTGGAATGTATGGGGAGGAATCCCTAACATTATGGCACATGACATTTCAGCATGCAAAATTTTGCCACAAAATAAAGGGAGAGACATTTCGGCGTGCGACATTTTGTCAATTTCATCTGTTAATAACCTAAATAGACCTGTTATAATTGGGCAGTATCCATGTTTGAGATACATATATGTATACATGAATGTACAGAAATATTGGGAAGATTTTATAGGTATTTTTGTTGGTGTCAATTTAGTTTTTGTTTTTTTAGTAAATTTCCAATCAATCAGCCTACATGTACATGTAACAGATCTTAATGAAGGCTGAGTGATGTTAAACTTTCAAATTATTTGTATAAGCAATGGATATATAATCATTCTCATCTAGGCTATAACACTTGTTACGCAAGTTTTTCAAATCTGCGAGATTTTTAAATTGAGCTGCATGTTTTTAAAATGTCAAGTTGCGCAAGTATTTTAGAATTGCGCAATGGAGCTTCGTTCAATTTTAAAATATCGCAAACCGATTTTCTTTTCCAATTTGCATTCCCCAATTCTCAACCATACAAATAATCATTGATGCATTCTTAAGTCATTGAAAATTATATGGACTGTTTTTTTTCCCCCCAACTTTTTTAGATCTTTTGCAGCTCCTGGGGTGGCAGTGTATAGGCGTCACGCTGAAACCATTATATTGATTCCTGTCAAACACTTTTATTTGTAGTTTTGGTATGTTGCCTCATGTTAATCTAGGATTATAACATGTATAATGGGTACTTGGGATTACGAATATTGAAATCACATTCTATAATTAACCCTAGGTAACAGCAGATGTGTTAATCAGTTGAATGTTTCATTGAATAATACACCAAGCTCTGATTACTGGGTATCATTTCAGTGTTTTTAGCAATTGTAAACAGTAAAGCATGGAAAATATCCAATGGTGTTAAAGCTGAATATTTCACTACCAGAAGAACAGTTCCACAACATACTGAATATTTGTTCAGCCCCCAGATTTGATAATATCAAAATGTTAGCTATTAAAATCAAAATGTTCTGCACTAGCTCATTCTATTTAAAAACTTTGGTAATATTTCCATATTATTTCCATTCAGTTTTTACCCCTCGGCCAAATTTGGCCTAGGGGTATTGTCGTCATCATGTACGGCTGTCCGTCCGTACGTCTGTACGTCCGTTACCGCGATATCTACAGAACCGTTTCATGCATGGCAACCAAACTTGGTACATCTATTTATCTTCACGTAAATCAGAAGCCTATCGAAAATGAGTCATCTCGGACAATATTTTGCAGAGTTATGCCCCTTTTTACAAATAAAAATCCATTTATGATTTGTTATTGTGATAATTTCAGAACCGTTCCATATACAACATCCTAACGTGATACAGTTGTTTCTCTTGACCTGAACTAGGTGCCTATCAAAAATGAGTCGTGTCGGAAAGTATTTCGCAGAGTTATGCCCCTTGTCTAATAAAATCCGTTACCGCGATATCTACAGAACCGTTTCATCCATGGCAACCAAACTTGTTACATCTATTTATCTTCACGTAAATCAGAAGCCTATCGAAAATGAGTCATCTCGGACAATATTTTGCAGAGTTATGCCCCTTTTTACAAATAAAAATCCATTTATGATTTCTTATTGTGATAATTTCAGAACCGTTTCATATACAACATCCTAACGTGATGCAGTTGTTTCTCTTGACCTGAACTAGATGCCTATCGAAAATGAGTCGTGTCCGAAAGTATTTTGCAGAGTTATGTCCCTTGTCTAATAAAATCCGTTACCGCGATATCTACAGAACCGTTTCATGCATGGCAACCAAACTTGTTACATCTATTTATCTTCACGTAAATCAGAAGCCTATCGAAAATGAGTCATCTCGGACAATATTTTGCAGAGTTATGCCCCTTTTTACAAATAAAAATCCATTTATGATTTGTTGTTGTGATAATTTCAGAACCGTTCCATATACAACATCCTAACATGATACAGTTGTTTCTCTTGACCTGAACTAGATGCCTATCGAAAATGAGTCGTGTCAGAAAGTATTTTGCAGAGTTATGCCCCTTGTCTAACAAAATCCACTAATTCCTATTTTAAGTTTGCATATTATTTCTATTATCATGTTAGTATACTATCACATTTATTTATTGATTGGATGACTGATTTATTCATTTATTCTCTTAGACAATGCAAAGAATGCTTGCAAATCTGTTTTGAAATGACATACATGTGCCATTTAGTATACATGTACTGTATTTATCTAGCCATGTGTACTGTTGTTTTGGTGAGACATCGATACAGCTCTTTCAATTTATTCAAGAAACAAATTAATTTAAGCGGAGGAAAACTTTTTTTTTTTTTAAAGAAAGTACACTTACAATACCATGGGTAAATATTTCTTCCCACAAGCCAATCAATTGGTAGAGACACCCTTATTATAATAGCTGGGGTTCAGAGCCGAGGGGTTTGGATAGCGCAGCTTCATGTTAAAGTGTACTGTCACTCTTCAAATTTATTGAACTTTCATCAAAAAGAGTCTTGCTCTTGAGAATAAGAATTTGTTTCCATCCATGAGAATTTGTTTCAAAACAACTTCAAATAATTACATGCAAAATTGCATTTGAATAATGATTTGTTTTAATAAGTTATTGCAAGATAGAAAACACACTATAGAATATTCTTTTAGTGTGAACGGCAAAATATGAATATTACCCTCCGTTTGAGATGTCATCTCTGGTTTCGAGGTTTAGTCCCGAAACCTAGTTCAATGAGACTCTTTCTCATGTAGAGAACTTTCTTCCAGAATTTCCAGATGATGTTCGCCTTCATGATTTGTTTCTGACCTTTTTGCCGCCTCTAATTTCAGAGAAGTAATTCCTCCGTGTTAACCCAGGGGCCATTCTGCTGCAGTTGATCACAGTTGACCTCCTACGAGGTTGAACTCATGACAGTGTGAACAAAAGATTAACATAGCTTCAAAATATTTTTGTTTCTAAAAGAAATTCAACACAAAAAAGTTGCTTGTGCAATTTCAAAATTGTTCCTTGCACGTTTTTAAATCCTCACACAATTTTAAATATTTAAAAACGCCCAGGACAATTTAAAATCGTACAAATTTTAAAATGCGCAGAACAAACTTTAAAATCGCGCAGATTTTTTAAAAACGTGTAACATACTCGCTACAAAATTGTACATGATAGCCTCTACAGTCTGTCGCTATGTTAAAAATAATACTGAAAATCTTTATTTTAACATAATTTGACCTGTAAAATAAAGCTGCTGAAAGATTGCGTGCTGAAATGTCGAAACCACCACTTTGTACGAAAATGTCGTGTGCTGAAATGTAGCTTAACCGAAATGTTGCATTCTGAAATATATCAAATTAACTGCTTTGAATGCATACTATTTATGAGCATTCTTGGAGTAATTGTTCTTAAACAACTGAATTGGCATATCAATATTTGACCTCAAAATTTAAGTCATCTTTGTATATTTCGCCTGGGATTCCTTAATCCATTTGGATATTACCTTTCAGCACACACATAGGCCAACATGTGTAAGCTTAATAGCTATTTTAACCAGGGCAGCTGTTAGAGACCCCAAGACAGCACACACTGTGCAATGTGGAATGTAGATGTGAGATAGGAACGTCCACTCTTTAAACTCAGTTTAAAGCTACATGTACATGTAGTCTGGTAGCTGTTAGCATATTTCAGCTTTGGCAGATGACATTTCGGCTGTGAGATTTCGGCAGAAAGTGTGGGGTATGACATTTCGGCCACGACATTTCAGCAGTCAAATTTTATTTTAATTCATTCTTTGAAATTTAATTTAAGATAGTAAAACCAATGGAACACACAAAAATTTCATGCTTACATGTGGCTACATCTATCATTCATGGTTGTATGACAAAATAGGAACGCATTGCCCAGTTGATAAAAAAGTATCT
The DNA here is from genome assembly GCA_036873755.1 of Hanleya hanleyi. Lineage (NCBI taxonomy): Eukaryota > Metazoa > Mollusca > Polyplacophora > Lepidopleurida > Hanleyidae > Hanleya > Hanleya hanleyi. The sequence continues at coordinate 16,349 of JAVTVY010017175.1, read as the reverse complement.
TTTTAAGACACTCAAAAACACTATGAGGTATGCACAAAGTTCGCAGGAACTAAAATTTGTTTTATGCGCCCAGGGTACTGTATTTCCAACAGGACAATTCATGTAATTCAATTACATTTTACACTTTTCTTGATGTCCATTTCATTATCTTAAATTCAATTCAAGGTAGACATGGTAGAATTAATGAATATAATTTGATTGTCGAAATGTTGCGGGCTGGAATATCATACCCAGTACTTAGGCCCTACTGCTGAAATGTCATCTGTTGAAACGTCATGGGTCAGTCCGAAATTTCGTCTGCCAAAAGGTTACATGCTGAAATGATATGGATCCAGTCATGAGCAAAGGTTTTACAGAGAAACCTGTTGATAATGTGATCGGTGTATGCATGTGACCAACACAATTCGGCCAACTTATAAATTATCAAGCCATCAATCCATAAGTGTGAATAAAAACATTTAAGTTGAGTGAGTGAATGCGATTTGACGTCGCTTTCAACAGTATTTCAGTCATATCACGACGTCTTTCCTTTCCACACCCGAAACCACATGGACAGGGTCCTGTTTCTTGTACATGTAACACCCAGTAACATGAGTAACCCCACGGGGCTTCAGTTAGTCACCTCTTAGGACAAGCTCTCTGAGAAGCTAAGACATATTCTTACCATGACCTGGAATCCACACAACGACATCCCAGGTCAATCCCGTAGAGCCTCACAGGGCCATTTAAAGGCCCATTCTCACGGTGCGATTTGTAGTAACAACTTGTAGTATACAACTTAGTTGCATCGTGAGAACACTCGTACGATTTTAGTCGCATGCTACAAGTCGTATGAAATAGGACCGGTCCTATTTTATGCGATTAGTTGCATGCTACAAATCAGGGGATTCCCCGGCCGAGTTGTTACTACAAATCGCATCGTGAGAATGGGCCTTAAGTTGATAGATTATGTGCAAGTTTCATTTGATAGGCTTGAAAACTGTTAGGTTTTCTGGTTGGTTGATTGGTTCAGCAGCCATATTGGATTGACCCAGCTAACTGTATTAAATATATACAGAAATGTCTGTATCCAGTGTTTCAGTTACTCCTAAGCTTATTTGGTAATGTAAGTATGATAATGTGCCTGATTTCAAGACCCAATAATAGCGTCAAATGGCATTTTAATTTAGTTTAATTGATCACTTCGAACCACAATATATAAAGTTAAATCCAAAAAGACTCCGCTCTACTTGTTCAAAAACGAATACAAGATGTTGCAATAGAAAGCGCCGTTCATGGTCTGTTATATATTTAAGGGTACTCGAGCCCAGCCCCTCCTACACACACTTTTACACACCCTCTAGAACTTGTCTTTATACAGCTAAAAGTATGCCTCATAGCTATTGTAATATATAGAGCAAATCTCTGAAGAATTGCAAATATAAAAATTTGTTCACTGTAAAACTGTAGGTTGTGAAGATGTTCGAATTTTTTTAAAAGGTAATTTAAAATTTAATTCAAATTTTTTAAATGCTATTTTCAAAAATCATAATTTACTTCACCATTTGCTGTAGAAAACAACTCAAATGGGAAAATGGTGTCTTCAAGTAGTTTTATCAATTTTGGTCTAGTTCTAATTTTATTGACATTTAATTGAATATTTCTTTATAAAATCGAGCAACTCACAATTTTGAACTTTGGAGTTCAATTAAATGTCAATAAAATAAGAACTACATGTAGATCAAAGCTGAGACACAGATTTCCTGTTAGAGTTGTCTCCTGCAGGAAATGATGATGTAAGTTACTATAATTTGAATACTTTTTCGAAAATAGCCATTTAAAAATGAAGGTTCATTTTTGTTTTTTTTTTAATTTGAAAGTCTCCACAACAAATTATAAATTTGGAATCCTTAGAAACTGCACTTTCAAAATATATATACATTACCACAGCTATAAGGCATAGTTTTAGCTGTATAAAGACACATTCTAGAGGATGTGTAAAAGTTTCTTTAGGAGGGCTCAGTATCTTTAAGGACACGACACCCGATCTCAGGTAAAAAAATATTGTTTTGATTATCATTTTATCTTTATAAGTCCAAAACACTTCCCTTCTTATACCAAAATAAATTCTGGGGAAAAATGTTCCCATCATGAGATTTTCATCATCAAACTTCCACTTTCGACAATGAAAATCAACACACGTCGCCTGCATTGAGCACTTCGAGTAGCCGTGATCGCCGACGGTATAAAACGGGCAGATATTGCATGACAATCTGTCTGATGAATTTCATGTACAGAACCTGTAATTTTTGTTCCAGTTGAGCTTTGACACATGTGTTTGTTTGTAAATTACATGACAGAATGTCGCATGTCAATTTCACAATGGAATAGATGTTTCAAATATGAAATGTTTAATCAAATTAAATTGCCTGGATCCGTACCTGTCGATATGATGTATTTAAGGAAAACCTATAAGAGAATGTCTGAGTTTTGAGGCCTGGAGCCGGTCGTACCATCTGAAAGTCCGCGATCTTGTCCTATCCAGTTGGATATTCCTTATAGAATACATGTAGTCAACAATATTAGTTTAGTTCAATTACAAACAGCAAACTTCTACGAAGTTTTAGAGCATAAATTATGGGTCCATTAGGTGCGTGTCAAGATGTCATACTCTTCACTTTGTGCCAAAATGTTGCTTGCCGAAATGTCACATGCCGAAATGTAGCATGCCGAAATAATGTGGATTCAGGTACACTACTGTACATGTAAAAAAAAATGCATGAAACACGTTTTTTGTAATTGGTAAATTACCCCAGAAAGCCTATAAATTACATTTCAGTTGTAAGCCTACATTAAACAACAAATTTATGTTTGGTCAAGCCTGTATCATCATGCTGAGGTCTGTGATATTAGATCCCAGTAAAAGCAGAGAAGAGTTAATAGAATTAGCCAGAGAGAGAAGGACCAGTCTAACAGGGAGCTGGCCTGGCTCAGTGTATGAAGGCCTTAACCCAACATTAATTGTGACCTGGACAGAGCTGATCATTATAAGAGATGACCAGAAACATCTGTGAAAGGCCCAGAACTGCAGAACTGGTACTTCTCCAGATATTCTCATATAGGACAATTATCACAGGGTTATGACCCCAAATCATGCACCTCAGCTGGTCCTTAATCTGATCAATCTACCACAAAATCTAAGCAGAAATATACACTGTACATGTACATAGTAGGAATGAACAAACAACATATCATATACATGTACATGTAGTCATTTCAGATGATCCATATATAATATCCCTTTAACATGTTTAATGTAAAATCATTGAGCAGACAACTGATGATGTTTTATACCCATTCCTTTTTTCAATGCCATTTGTGCATCCATTCAACAACAGGACAGATTGTCAGTTTATTATCATCTGACATTATGTAACTGTTAAAGCATTTACATGAATTTAATTGCGGCATACACAGTGCCCAACCAGTGCATGGGCAACCAGGTTTGAATTCTGTGTTTATCCAGACACCCCAAATTAAAAGTCTCTGGCAGTCCAGAGATCACATGCTCCTTTTGTCTGAGCAGGGTAACACATATATTTTCATGACAAAAAAACAGATTGCGTAGTTTTTATTTCAATGGTTTTTAACAAAATGATCAGGGTTCAGGCCAATTAATTGATTAACTTATTAATTAACAGACCATTCATTGACAATGATTGTATCAAAGGAAGGCCATCTTGTATACATGTATGAAGGCCTTAATACATGTGCATGATACCCTAATTGGGATGTTGGAGATACATGTATAGAACAGCTGGTGTTAAATGATCCCACAAGTACTGAAAAGGAGGAGCTTTGATAGTTTATCACTGTAATTCAAACAACTAGTATTCCAGAATGTTCAGTCTAATGGAGATAAAGTGATTAAACTATACTTCGGAATACCATAGGAAATTGACCAAGATCTTCATACATTTAGTACATGTACTAAACTTTTCTGTTTAGATGGCATTTGAAATTGTTGATGTTTTTGCATTTCATTGATTTAAACTTAAGTTTGCCTAATGTTTCGAGTTCAAATATGTTTCCTTATTTATACATTGTGTTTCCTAATTTGGAAATATTTCTTCTAATTTGGAAACATGCTTCCTAGTTTGGAAACATTAACCTGATGGAGTTGTATTGGTACATGTATACATAAGCACATGTGGTAAAATGCACATGTATTAAATTATCATCGTTATATGAAGAAAGGACACTTGTCTTTAACCTCATGAATAGATTGGACATATACTGATTATCACCAACTGAACATTTCAAGCTACAGAGAAACAAAACTTTACAACCTTCAGTTTCCTGTAAGTAAGTTATATTTAGTTATACATGTAGGTCCTATACCTTTGAGCAATTTACATGTAGATGCCATTTGAGGATAGCATTGGTATTTTTATAGGATTTATGAATGAAAACTTAAATTTGCCAAAGTTTCAGAAAAGTTGCAAATTTTGTGAATTACTGTTTAGTTATTTGAATTAGGAAACACTGACATGTAGAGTTTTCATGAATATTATTTCTTCAGAAAGTATGTTTGTATAAATGGTTCCAATTTTTAGAAGTTGAATGTAACATTACCAGTCCTGATCCCGTAAACTTTATGTCTCCAATTCAGGAAACATTTGCATTTGGACAATTCAAGGTTTCCATTGTAGTAAACCATTGTATGAAGACTGGACTACCCTAGACTGACAAAGGCTAAAAAACAAGACACTTATTGTCCCATAACAAGGTCGTAATAATCTGTCTTTTTGTGGATGGTCATTGAGCAAAGCAATGCAGGAACTGAGAAATATTAGTCCTGATTTAGGAAACTTTTTGGATGTCTCCAATTCAGGAAACATTCACATCAGGGCAAACCAGTGTTTCCATCTTAGGAAACCATCAGGCAGTGAAATATAGATACATGTATAAAACAAATGTTTATCTGTTCAGATAATAGAAACACATAGATTTTTTCCTTTGCATTATTTTTCAGGAAACATGTTTGTAATGATATACTGCCTTAGACTCATATGTGGGTTCGTAGATTACAGAACTTCTGAGGTATGCTCCACGTTGATTTGTGCTCAAGTTATTATGCCATCATGATCATTGTTTGGTATGTTGATAGGGCCTCTATGGCATAAAGTAAGCTGTTTTGTTTGCCGTAACATCTGTTCTCCATGATGTAACGTCCTAACGTCACCCGTCCAATGTTTAATATGGCGCCATTCTCCATGACTCTAGCCTCCCTGGTAATTTGTAAACAATATTGTGAATACCGTATCGCTATATAACATTGTCATCCATGGGAAATGGATAAATATTTGGACAATCTCTATATTTACTAGCAATTTTGATGCAACAGATCACTTGATAAAGGCTCCATCGTGAAAGTTAAAATCTCTGAGTATAGCTCAGAACTTTGTCTATTTCTATGATGTTTGTAATTGTTCAAGTTTGAGAAAGTTAATGTTTCCTTTTTTCGATTCAGGAAACCTTATGAATGTCTCCAATTTTGGATGAACCAAGGTTTCCATTGTAGGAAACCATCAACTTAAGACTGGAATACATGTACATGTATCTTTGACTACATGTATCTCAGACTAAGGAAGGCTACTAAACTAGACATTTTATCATGCCATAACAAGATTTTAGTAAGCTATCTTTGTGCAGATGCTCATTGAGCTCAGCATTATAGGAATGCAGAATTTTTTTCCTGATTTCGAAAGCTTTTTATATGTGATTGTCTCCAATTCAGGAAATATTCACAATAGGGCAAACCAAGGTTTCCATTTTATGAAACCTTGCGGGTAATATAAATGTACATTGTATGTGAAACAAATGTTTAGTTGTCTAGATGACAGCAGATTTTCCTTAATATTATTTTTCAGAAAACGTATTTGTGATGGTTTAGGAAAAGTTGCAAATGTAAACAGATGCTTATGTATTCAGATTATAGGAAACAACTAGAGTTTTTCCTGAATATTTTTTTTCCCGAAAATATGTTTGTAACTTGGTTCCAGTTCGAGAAATGTTTCTACTGTGTACATGTATGTTTCCTGTTCAGGAAATATTACAAACGTTTCCAGTTTTGGAAACATAACAAATGTTTCCTGTTTTGGAAACATAACCAATGTTACTGATTTAGGAAACTTTTTGAAAGTTTCCAATTCAGGAAACATTTGCATTTGGGCGAACCAAGGTTTCCATTTTAGGAAACCATCGTATTAAGACTGAAATATCTCGGACTAACGAAGGCTAACGAGCAAGACACTTATCGTGCTATAACAAGGTCATAGTAAGGTATCTTTGTGTGGATGGTCATTGTGCAGAGCAGTGCACGAACCGAGAAAATTTGGATGAAAATTTTACTCTTGTATTATTTGCCCAATTATAATCACAAAGAACATTTTTTTATTATCTATCATGTAATAGCACTAAACTTGCCTATTTAGATCACAACTGGGTATACTGTTTGTGTTTTTTGCAATTTATGAATCAAAACTTAAATTGTCCAGTTCAGGAAATATGTTTCCTGATTTGGAAACAAATTGCCAGAATGGGCGATAGGTTACTCATTTAGGAGTTGGCCCGGACTGACATAAGCACAGATAGATGTCTGAAGTCACTGTATGGGATCAGGATCAACCTAATCATCTAGGGCTGCCTTATCAGCTTCAGTATTACCTGATGTCAACGTGACTAGGTATCCAACATAACGCAATGTCAATCTGTTAATCAAATTTAGTCATATAATTGCCGAATATTCATGATGGTGGGATGAGTTGAATTTCCACTTTCAATCGCTTGAAGGCATGACAGTGAATCTGAGAATATGACATATTTCCTCCTTTTAGTGGACCCAATACCTTCTAAAACCGACAATAGAGCTTTTGCTTCTGCAGTGAATATCGAACTTTTACCTGGTAGACGATAGGTTTTAGTTTTGGAACTGAAAATAGTAGCACATTCTCTTGAAGACAACTTTACAACGAATATTATGGATTAAGAAAACTGATCAGCGATATGGATTTTATATATTTGGAGCATGATGATGTTTTGTCGGCATCAAAAAACTATTGACCGCTTCTCTCTCGCAGGAAACTAGCTGATGTTTGTGTATACTATGATTGTCTTTTTGAATTTGGTGCTAATACTGTTATATGGAATAGGTCTTTGGATTATGGACGCAGATATTCTTAATGGACGAAGGCTGAATTATGAATGACGGACTAGACGCTTGCAATGATACTCTCTCACCATCTTTAGAACCATCTGTATAAATAGCCTGATGCGATCTGCATTTCTCTCTCAGTAGACCAAATTCTTGTGCATGCAAGAGCTGCCTCGTGTCTGTCTTTATATATTTCGTTAGAGAAATATCTACTTCTGGTGGAGCTAACTGCCATTGTGGAATTGGTAAGAGCTTGTTAGGTAAAATTTGACTAAGCTTAATACCAGCTGCTACAATGTGTGGTTTCATACGAATTCCAAGAGGTGGAATAATGGAGGGTTTCATCAAATAGAGATCCACGAACTGAGGTTTGAAAATCTATATGCAGGATTCGAATGATTTGATCGCAATTTTGTGATATATTGCAGTGATAGTTCAATTCTTCGAACTTCTTAAGGAAATTCATCTGCTTCGACATATGAGCTTTCTTTAGATGTTCTGTACGCTCCAAGGCAAAGTCTTAGTCCTTGATGGAGAATAGGATCTGACTTTGCCAAGTTTGACTTGCTTGCACCGTTGTAAACAATACAGCCATAATCAAGTTTGGAACGAAAAGTGATCGATATAAATGGAGATGTGTTTGCTGATCTCCTCCCCACTTATAGTTGGCAACTACCTTCAACAAATCAGGTTTATACTCCATGTAAGGATCACTAGACAATGCGTACAATAGCCAAGTCTGGGGACAACAATATGTCTAGACTTGAGCCTTTTCAGCTGCACCAAGGCTCTGACAATAGCGTCCTACATGAAGTATCTACCACAAATCAAGAGCTTTCGTGCACTTAGCTTTCAAGCAATTTGTATGCGATCTGAATGTTAATCTGTGGTCAAACAACATTCCTAAGAATTTGACCTCTTTTACCATTTTAATCTCAGTTCCATCTAATGTTAGTACTGAATTTTTGTGCTGGAAATATTTTCTACAAAAGTGTATACAACTTGTCTTAACTCTGGAGAATTTGGCACCATTTCTGAATTCTATTCAGACAAAGTTGTAATGTTCTCTCCATATTGTGTATACTTTTTCCACTGCACGAAATGTTGAAATCGTCTACAAAGAGTGAACCATCAATTGATTTATTCAAAACTTCCCCCAAGCTGTTGATCTTGATACTAAACAGAGTAGTAGACAAAATATTGCCCTGTGGGACACCCTGATCTTGGTAAAAACGATCAGACATGGTTGTACCCAACCGAACTTGGAATTGTCTATCATTCAAAACGTTGAATATGAAGGTCTTTTAGAATCCCGTATTTCCATGTAGTATCATAGGCTTTTTCTAAATAAAAAAGAGGGAAACTGATATCAGAATACTAACACTACAGATGGAGCATATAACATTTGATCAACAGATTGATATTTTGTTTTGTTGGTTGCCTAGTCACGTTGGCATCAGAGGTAATACTGAGGCTGATAGAATGGTTAAGGCAGCCTCAGATAATGAGGTTGATCCTGTTGGAATCCCATATAGCGATTTCAGACCCTCTACCTGTACTTCGTGAGAAAGTTTTTTAAATCTTTATGGGATGCTGTGAATAACAAAATTCGCGAGTTCAAAAAATGCAGGCTATACTCATCTGAACAGCCAGAAAAGTTTCGATCAAGCCATGATCAGGCCATCTAGAATCGGCCATGCACGATTAACTGACGAACATTTACTAAAAAAAAAAGAGCCAGTCCCAAGGTGTATTTCAAGCCACGAACCATCTCACAGTGAAACATTCTTATCGACTGTATAGTTAAACCTTAATTCTCTCTCTCTCCCTCTCTCCACACATAAAGTAATATGACACAACTATAATTAAAGGGGGAAGAACAAAAATACATACAATCATAGAAAAATTGTTATATTATACTGATTTTGAAATCACGTGTTCGAGAAGCGCATAGCGCTATCTATTGATTCTTGAAATGTTTATCCATCCGTGGAAGCGTACACTGTAATTCAGTTGAATTCAATTCTATTTGCACGTTATACCCTCGATGGACAGTGTTTAGACAATAATGTGAGTGCAGAGAACGTGTCACAGAGTAGTATACAGGGGAGAGAGCATTAACGTTTAACATCGCCTTCAGCTGTATAAAGCAGCACGTAATTATGGAACAAGTGATTTCAAAAGAAACATACTGTAATCCACATATTTCTTCATTACAAATAGTTTCATTTACTACAATTTACGAGAGAGAGTGAGAGAATTAAGGTTTAACCTCTCTTTCAGATGCCAAAACATTGTATCAGCAAGACGTGGTTGATGATCTTGGTAATCTGCCTGATACACTTTGCTCGTTATCTTTTGCCAGGTTTCAATCAACGCAACATATTTTCAAAATCCCTACTCTTACGAAGCTGTACGGAAAGTGATTCGTCTCAACCAATCAGAGCTGTGTGAAGGGAAGCTGGGCTGGATTACTGTTTGAAGCGATGGCTCCCCTTTCACACTAGCATGAAAACTGATTGTTCTAACTAAAAAGCTACGGAACGTTGGACCCGCGGATTTGGCTCTCAAGCTTGGGTTCAAATCAGAAGAAAGCCCAGGCTGCCTGCCAGTCTGCTATTAATCACCACAAGTCAGGCAAGTTTTTTTTCACGCGACTTGTGATGAACTTCCCCTCTCCTTTGCCTGTCAATGCATTCACAACGCCCTGAACTCCTTCTACCACTGGTCAGACAGCGTCAGAAACCCCAAATACAATTTTTTTGTAAGACGTCTTCCCCTATTTACATTCGCTATTTCTTTTCGGAAGTTGCGTACGTCGTAACAATACGGACTGTTCGGTAACAATAAGAACTGTTTGGTTGCCACAAGAGTGAAGGATTTTTTGGTCACACATAACGACGTACCAGGAGATTACGTTCATAGACCTCAAGATTAGATCGACTGCTTTGTCCTTTTCAGTTTACCAGTTAAAGTAAAATTACCAAACTATTTTGGATTGGCATTCGTGAATGGGTCATTCCGGGCAAATTTATATGTAATAGAACACATGGAGAACTTTTCTTTGTGACTGAATGGATTAAACAAAAAATCTGTAATGCATCCCCTGTTCATGGCAGATTAAATAGCAGTTTGAAACGGTCTGAAATAGCGGTACAGACCCAGTTTATTGGACAAAATTCAGTCCTCTGCCAAACTATATTCCCTCCCATATGGTCGGACAGATACGAACTCCTTCACATTCTTTTTAAGCCTTTTATTCTGCTTGTGCCATCCTATGTAAGAGGTGATATTGATTTCCTTCTCTATACGATTCCTTAGTTTTGGGATATCTGGAACATCAGCTTTACAAAGATATTTTTAGGCTACAGATTAAATCTTCAGTCATATGTTCAAGATTCTTCTAACAGGTACCTAGATGACTGCTTCATTATTTGAAATACAAAGAAAGCAGATATTTTGGTTCTGTATAAGGCTTTGAACATGTTGAATAGCCTCGACCCACATATCAATTTCACTATCGAAATGGCATGTGATCAGACATTCTTATTACCCATAAGGATAATGAAATTATCACAGACATATATTATAAACCTACGGACACTAAGCAGTATTTAGATTATAGGTCATGTCATCCACGTCATACTAAAAATCATTTGACTTTCACCCTCACAAGAAGAATTTGAACAATTGTAACAGATCAGGAGCTGCAACCAACTAAATTAACCAACCTGAAGACATCATTAATAAATAGGAGACTAAGAATGCCAAAGATATTCAAGTGCAAACATTCAGAATGGTGAGAGCAAATAATTTAACAGACAGGTTGTCTTTTGTATGCACCCATAACCCTAACAATTTCAACGTTTCCAACAATTGATCAATGCTGTAGTGTAGTGATCAAATCTTTCAACCCAACTAGAATAATAAACGGTAAGCGACAGCCAATTAATGTCAAGAAAATTCTTACCAGGGCAAAATTTCTCCCGCTCTCTCCCCCCCCCCCCCATTACACAACTTTGACTTGGGAAACCTAGCGGAGTAAATGCTGTAAAGAAGATCTTATTTTTTGTATTTCTTTCATATTTAATGTCACTAACTACACTTTCAACACCAAGGATAGCATGGATTGTAATCAGGGGACAGGTCATGCGCACATAGACAGCAGATGAGGAGAGAGAGAGAATAAACCAGTAACTTTCACGGACTACCCAAAATTCACAAGTCACAGACAATAATCAACGCCATTAATGAGCAAAATTCCACATATGTATGAACAGAAGCTCCGGCCGATTTGAAATTTAGACCTATTGTAGCCGGAACGGAATGCCCAACACATCGCCTGAGTAACCTGATGGACATCATCCTCAACCCAATGACAAATAACATTCGCAGCTTTATAAGGGATGATATAGACTTTCTAGGAAAATTACCTAGAACTATCGAAGAGAATTCTACGTTAGCAACATTCGATATTTCCAGTCTATATACAAATATTTCTCATGATTTAGGGAAAGAGACACTAGAATTCTGGATGAACAAACACCCGGAAAATTTAGATAATCGTTTTTCGAAACACTTCATTCTGGAAAGCGTTGAACTAATCCTTAAGAACAACAATTTTTACTTCAATGGTCGGATATTCAATCAAATCAAATGAACTGCAATGGGCACAAAATTTGCTCCAACATATGCTACTTTGTTGATGGCTTACCTAGAAGGGCTATACAAGAAAATTAAGAATATCCACGGAGAGGATTTTTCGGAATATTTCAAATCTAACTTTCGCTACTTAGACAACTGTTACATTAACTGGTCGCTGAATGAATTACTTATTAAATTTGCTTAATGATCACATTTCTTTTACCAACAATCAAGACTATCATGAAATACCATTCTTAGACGTCAGAGAATACAGAGAAGGAGCACAGTTGAAAACAGACATTTACTCCAAAGAAACAGACGCCAAACAGTACCTCCCTTTCTAATCGTGTCATCCTAGCCAAACAAAACGGAGTATACCATACAACTTGGCAAGACGTATATGCACTATCGTGGATGACGAGAAACTGAAGGAACAACGTTTACGAGAATTAATTCCAACACTAAAAAACGGGGTTATCCAGAGAAACTGATTTCGTGGAGTGCATTCCTCAAACGGAACTCCGTACGGTGAAGAATACAGAACCAAAATCAGAAACAATAGCTGTAATAACCACACACAATTCGAACAACCCTAATGTTTTTCATGTTATCAAGAATACTTTACAAATGCTTAATGGCAGTGAACGGATTAAAAACAGTTTATCCGAAGTAAAATTGATCAACAACAGAAGGCAGGGCCCTAACCTGAAGAAACGTTTAACAAGAGCCAAATTCACTCTTGAAGAACAGAATATACTAGATGTTAGTAAATGCGGTTCTAACAAATGTGACACATGTGAATATATTTTGGAAGGGAAGGACTTTATTTTCACGAATGCAGACTACGTCTAAAGTGTCAAATATAACATGTCATGTCATGAATGAAACGTTCTGTATGTCATAACATGCGCAGGTTGTGGTGAAAACTATATCGGTCAAACTGGAGACTATTCATGTAACAGAGCGAGGGTACACACCCGACAGATTAGAGTTCCCACGACGAGGCAAATTGGAGTGAACAAACACATAAATGAATGTGGTGGCGGAAAATTTACTATTTTTCCGTTTTATAAAGTTCTGAAAGATCACAAAGATTTCAGGGTATAGAAAGAGGAATTCAAATGCAAACCTAATGGACTACAGTTTTAGTATATCTGAACTGTTGCGAAGATCGTGTATTATATATATTATGTGTTGAGAACTATGAAAAGATACGTTTATATCAATATGACATTACTGGACGTTGTTCACATTACAAGCGTCTAGTCCGTCATTCATAATCCAGCCGTCGTCCATTAGAGAATATCCGCGTCCATAATCCAAAGACCTATTCCATTTTTCACATAACAGTATTAGCACCAAATTCAAAAAGACAATCATAGTATACATAAACATAGTCTTGTTTCCTGCAAGAGAGAAGCGGTCAACAGTTTTCAATGATGCCGGCAAGACATCATGATGTTGCAAAAATATCAAATCCTATCATTACGTCATATTGTAGGGTGCGGGTTATTATCTTAAACGTCATAATTAGCATGACGTCTAAACGTTAACGTCAAAAACTATTCAAACTTTTGAAATTATTGTAAATAATGAACGTTCACATTTAAAATAGCAGTATTGCCTGAAGAGCCACCGAATAAAGATATGACGAAACCGGTTGCAGTAAACGCAGTCTTCGATATTCAATTTTCTTATCTTATCCTGGACATCTCTTCCTCAACTATGGACTACGGAAATGGAACCAGCTACCAAGTGACCTTAATGGGAGCAGTTTCAGACTGATATTCAGCTAAGATCAATAAAGCAGTTTCGTCTCTTGCTATACATGAAAGATAGGTATGATTAAATTCAATTATCAAATTGTGGTTTTTAGCTCACACTGTTAGCTGCTGCTTAGCTGCTGAAAACTATAAGGCCCCGGCCCCTCTATTGGATGTGGCTCTGCCAAACCCTCTCAGTATTGAGTATAATTCAATGATTTTTAACACCTGCTCATTTCCCCACATTTTATCATGTTGATATTGAATCTACTACATATAACTGAGGAGTTGTCGATGAAGTTATTTTGTAATTATTTAAACTAATCAAATACAACCAATGTTCAGTAACACGTCATAATTTATTTTCATAACAGGCCTGTTAGAGATAGGACACGGCCTGTCAAGTGCTACCACAATCTCAGTGAAAATCTGGTCCACATCAATTAAACCAACATGGCCAAAAATATTACATGTACTTCTAGATTTTAGGGAACTATAGTCGTCCAAACAAGATACAATTTTATTTTACGTGTGTAAAAGCTCTAAAATACATCTTACACTATGCATGGTTGACTATAGACCTGATAACTCATACCTAAACCTGTCCAGCTACATGTGCATGTTAAGTCAATAATTGGTATTGGGAGGCAGAAAATACATGTAAAAACATACTTGTTCCGGTATCGTATACCTTTTTGTAGAATATAAATTGAAGTAATTTCAGATAAAAGAAATACAGAGGCGAAAATTCTGGCAAAATCTTGATGTTTAAACATCAATTTGAATGTTCAAGATTGAGGTTTCAATATGACAATTTACAATAGTGTTGGGGCAATGAAATAACACAGCAAATATGCAAATCATCTCAAACAGGGAGAGAGAGAGAATTAAGGCTTAACGTCGCGTTCATCAATATTCCAGCTATATAGCGACGATCAAACAAAAGTATTCAATTTAATAACTCAGTAAACTAACGCACTAAAAACATGTAACTACATTAACATTTATGCTACAAACCGATCTCTCTCAAATAATCTAAAACACAATCTTCTTTTACTGCTACTAAAAAGATCTTCCAGAGTAGCCGCTCGATAAAAGTTATCTCTTACAATCTTAAAATCTATACAGTCGATAAGGATCTTTTGATGCCAGGTTCATCAACTTGCAGACCAGCTGATTTAAAGCCTCTTCCTCTTTGTCGGGATGTAAATGTTCACCACTTGCGAAAATAAATCACTGAGTAGACACGTCAATGAGGTATTACAAATTACCCTATTTCTTCTGATTATTCAGATGGTAAAACTGAACTTTAGGCTACTGTGGGGAGAAATTCTGCAACATTCTTCAAATTTCACAAGCTATCTATTTCAGTTCTTGGGATAAATAACATATCCATGCCAAAGTATTTAGCATCAGATCAGTTGACATAGAGATGGATTTTTTTGCTTCTAAGTCTACAAATTCTGTTCAAGAAATGTGGTAGATCAATATGAAAGGAGTCCACCCGCAATGACCCACATTCATGTAGGCAGCATACGGACTTTACGCTTGAGTGGTCAATGACCTAATAGCTTTGGGACATTCAATTGACAAGAGCATTTTGCCGTCCCTAATAAATATTTCTAATATTATGACATAATTTGTATCAATGTAAGCGTATTACCACTATCTTCTATAATGTTAAAGGTTTATACAGTATTCTGACACTAAATCTACCAGTTTAGTCAGTTGAAAAAGTTTCCTCTAATTTTTAAACCATAGAACTATCCCTCAAACAAAGCCCCAAAGCTACTTTAACACTGACCACGGAGACATGAACTCAGTGGTATGCTGCCTGTATGTCAGATCGCCGGCAGCCTCCATTGTATTACTTTCCCAGCAATGTTGCTTCAAAGTCATCAGAAAGTTATGGTGAATCTTTAGGTAAGTCAGTAATAAAGCGTGAGTAGTAGGGTAAAACGTCGTTTTTGACCTTGTTTCAGCCATATCACGACGGGAGTCAGTAATAAGTACAGTTATAGGCCATTTATTCAAAAGTGATGCCCACTCTTTTCAGTGATAATAATATGTCGTCAAACTCACTGCTTAGTTGATACCTTTGAATATGAATCATATTGCGTTGGTACACAAGTAAATACAAGATCTTGACTATGTTGCGCGAATAATTCCTGGCATTAACCTATGTTTTTCATTGGCTGATTATTGGTTGGTCAATAACATGAAAATATTGACTGGTAATGATAATAAATCGAGAGAAATTAAAGATCTTCACTGTATATAAAATTTTCCCCATGAACTTAATAAAGCGTCTGGTCCGTCATTCATTAGAGAATATCCACGTCCATAACCCAAAGACCTATTCCATATAACAGTATTAGCCCCAAATTCAAAAAGACAATCATAGTATACATAAACATAGGCTTGTTTCCTGCAAGAGAGAAGCGGTCAACAGTTTTCAATGATGCCGGCAAGACATCAAGATGTTCCAAAAACATCAAATCCATATCGCTGATCAGTATTCTTAAAGGAATAGAAAACCCTAAGATGATGCATACGTATATCGAAATAACTATATCATTAGTATTCGAAAAACAAAACAAATCAGCTTTTCTAGTAATTCCGAATGAACGAGATCATTTTGAACATCAGAACTATTGCCCAGATCAATAATCTGTGGAAGTCGCCATTTTAACAAACCCGAGAGCCGTTAGCCAATGAAAATCCTTTAAATATCACCTGACATTATT
>JAVTVY010017174.1:0-63656 GCA_036873755.1 Hanleya hanleyi | reverse complement strand
TTACCGTCCAGTATTTGTGTCCATTCTTGGTCTGTGATATCAGCGGAGATTACTGCATGATGTTCCCGTTGAACAGAGAAACAGTGTAAACAATCTACGGCGATATGATCAGCAGTAACGAAAGTGAAACTAGAAGTCGGGAATTCCCCAACGCCTGCTTGGTGATAACGATTGGAGTTATCGTTCCTAACTTGTACATTGAAGTGAGTTATCTTTGACTGGACAGTAGAGATGGCGCTGCGGGAAAATGTGGCCTGTCATACGGGCGACACGACGACATGTGATCGTTGGCCTGATGGGAATAAAAGTGACTGCATCAAGCGAAAACCTCACTTCTTCACCCAG
Source organism: Hanleya hanleyi (assembly GCA_036873755.1). Lineage (NCBI taxonomy): Eukaryota > Metazoa > Mollusca > Polyplacophora > Lepidopleurida > Hanleyidae > Hanleya > Hanleya hanleyi. The sequence goes on along the minus strand of JAVTVY010017174.1, from coordinate 63,311 downwards.
GACTGAAAGGTAAGGATCATCCAACCTACTGGTACGGTAAGACGGGGATATACTCGGAGACCAAGGGTGTGATCGGTGGACGGTCGGGCAAGCCTTGCGCTGGACGGGAGCAGACCTCGGATACGTATAGCAGCGGTATTGCCGGTAAACGCGGGCTGCGTTCGGACGACCGGTGATTTTCCAGGGATCATGGAACCGGGTTGCTGATACAGGGGAGGTACCTACGGACCAGAAGACAGAGGGAATCACGATCTACCGTGCCTGAGGGTTGGAGGAAGAAGTCACCCTCACAAGCCAGGTTACCTTGCACAGACACCGGAGTGTTCACGGCGGAGAGGCATAACGCTGCCTGAGAGCGTTCTCGCCGGTGGAACGGGTGCCAGGGCACTGGAGCTTACCTTGGAGGGAGGACGATACGGAGGCATCCTCGCAGGACAGGTTACGACTGAGGAGAAGCAGACGTATCCACGGTGGGAAGACGAATCTACCTGTAGAGTGGAATACAAGGAGAAGCAGACGTATTCACGGTGGGAAGACGAAGCGATCTCCGGAACCAGATGCACCTATAAGGGGAGGACGATCATATCCACGGCGGGAAGCCACGACGCTTTCTGGGGATGACATACTCACCTTAGAGGGAGGGGAACCGCTATATCCATAGCCTCGCCCCAACGACATTCCATAGCCAGAGAGGGGCCAGCAGCCAGGCCGCCCCTACGATTACCTACCGTGTGGAAAGGGCCAGCAGCCAGGCCGCCCTTTACACGGCACTTTATATTAACACTGTACATATTTACATATTTGAACCGCGATCATCCTGTACATTTAATTGAATATTACTGCATATTATTTGACCCTATATCTGCCTTGGTTGTTTCTACACTCTCCTACTTTCTCGATCCAGACAAGGTGACAGGTCGAAGTGAATCTCTAGTTGGCAAGGACTAGTGTCAGCAGGGACAGCGGCCTGACAGCTTGTACGCTACCATTTAACGAGACCTAGCTCAGCTGCGTCCCGTTTATTGACCGACCCGGCACACGTTACACAAAAGTGGTGGCAGCGGTGGGATTTGCCAACATCCGAGGTTCACAGGAGAGTGAAGATGGAAAGACAACTTGCCCGGGGAAGGCCGGAGGCGGAGTCTACACCCGACCAATCGGGCCTGACTACTAGGGTCAGAGATGGGGATACAGCGGCCTTAATCGATTTCGGTGAACAACAGTCTCCGACGGCAGCAGGATCACGGATACGTTGGGAAGACGGTCCGTCATCCGATTTCTGGACTACTCCTGTGGGGACTGACCTCGAGGAAAGGACTATGAGACCAGAAGGCCGAGCCTTGGTGATCAACGACGAAAGCGGAGGAGACACCGGACTATGGGCACCAGTCACCCCTGCGAGCAATACTTCACTAGCAGCCCAGGCGCCAGTAAGTCGGCTCACATACGGTGAAGAAGAAGACGATAACCCGACTGGTATCCGGCTTCGGAGGAATCAACCAAGCCAAGGAGCAACTCGAACCAATTCGACACCTACTGAGGAGGAAATGTCCCCCTGGATGAGTGGCATGGGGAAGATGGACGAAACTATCCAGGGCCTCGCCGCGGCAACCAGGGAAATGCAGGATTGCCTGAAAACAGTCATTGGTCTGTTTGGTCAACAACAGGTCTCACCGAAGACGGGACAAGGCGAAGAAAGTTCCGCTGGTAGGATGACGGATCACCAGGAACCGAAACAGGAGGGAGATGGGCCAAATCCAGCGTTAGGATGCGCAGACGGGAAACCGCAAGCTCCCATGGAAACCGTGGCAAGAGAAAAATCGTCGAAAGCTCTGGTGAAAGTGTCTACGTTCGATGGTTCCGGCCCATGGAGAGACTACCTCGTACACTTTAACCATTGTGCTGCTTTGAATCGATGGGGAGATACAGAGAGAGGACAGTACTTAGCCGTATCATTACGGGGAGCTGCCCAGCAGGTCCTCGCGGCATTGAAGTCCAAACCAGGAGAAGTCGAGTATGCAAGTCTGGTATCCGCTCTAGAACGCCGGTTCGCACCCCCCAACCAGACGGATTTGTACAAATCACAACTGAAGGCAAGGTTTCGACAAAAAGACGAAGGACTGCCCGAGCTCGGCTCCAGCATTACCCGCCTCGTTCAGCTCGCCTACCCCGACGCTGGTGATGACGTCCAAGATACATTGGCTAAGGACCAATTCTTAGAGGCAGTGGGTGATGACCTAAGATTCCAAGTTTGGCAGTCTCATCCCAAGTCACTGGATGCTGCGGTACATACAGCGGTAGAAGTAGAAGCGTACCGGGCAGCACAGCGTCGGAGGAGCACTCATACGGCAAAAAGTACCGGGAAGGGAGAGGAAGAGAAGGCTAGTATCGGAGAAGACGAATTTTCCCCGGAGATTGCAAAACTGAGACGGGAGTTCAAGGAGTTGGTAGACCAGATCACCAAAGTTAAGCCCCAATCTCTACAACCACGACGACCAGGAAGATCGTATCAACGACAGCGCGGGACTGGGGAAGGACCAAGGTGTTGCTGGGAGTGCGGCGGAGAGGACCATTTTAAACGGTCCTGCCCGCGGCTACAAAAACCACCTTATAATCCCAAAGGCCCTTCGGCGGTACAGAAGGCAAATTCCCCAGGGGAGGCTGGACTTTATCTTCCGGTACGTATTGGACCAACCATGATGTCATGCTGCGTGGATACAGGAGCCTCTGTCTGCATTCTTAACAAAGATGTCCACGATCAACTGGAAACCGGCAGGAAGCCACCACTGAGTAAACCTTCCTTCCCCTGCCTTCGTATGGCTGATGGAACGGACATGGACCTCGAAGGCGAGGGTGAATTCAAGCTAACGATTGGAGGGGTGATACGTAAGCAGAAGATGGTGGTTGGAACCCTCACGGTTGATGCCTTATTGGGGTACGACTTTTTAACGAAACACCACTGCGTGATCGACGCCGTAAATCACCGCCTGAGGATCGGGGGAAGATTCATTCAGTGTGAGGTAGTGGGATTTCCGGGTTGTCATCGGGTGTCTGTTACGGAAACCTTTACCATACCCCCGGGGACCCAGATGATCACTGCTGTCAAGGCCCAAGGAGCACTAGGAGGGGAAGTCGGCATGACAGAACGAACCGGAATTTACACAACGGACAGGGGCGATCATGGCGAGGACGCTGTCCCAGGTGAATTCTGAGGGAGATGTGCCTGTGAGATTTCTTAATCTATCTAGCGAACCTGCAGTAATAAAGGCTGGCACGTTATGTGGCAACATCTCGAGAATAGATGCAGCTGAGGTCAGGCCTAGAACGAGCACTGCGGGAACATATTCCAAACAGACAAGGGTACCAAAGAAGATACCATCAGCAGGATGCCCAGAACATCTGAAAGGACTGGTTAAGGAGTCCAGCAACAGGTTGACGAACCAACAGGCCTTTAAAGTGGAAGAATTAGTCACGAAGTACTCAACCCTATTTGCGAAGGATGACAGAGATATGGGGCACACCAGCCTGGTTGAACATCACATCAAGACGGGTAATGCGCCTCCAATCCGCATACCACCACGACGGCCCCCAATACACGCCAGGCAGGAAATAGACAACCAGGTGGACCAGATGCTGGAAAGGGGAGTGATAGAGCCAGCCACAGGTCCATGGTCTGCGCCTGTGGTATTGGTACGAAAGAAGGACGGGAAGATGCGATTCTGCGTGGACTATAGGGCCTTGAATCAAGTCACGGAGAAGGACGCCTACCCTCTGCCACGGATAAATGATCTGCTAGACCATATGTCCGGATCCAGTTGGTGGAGCACTTTGGATCTCATGGCTGGTTACTGGCAGGTTGGCATTGCACCCGACGATAAGAGCAAGACCGCTTTCGCTACGAGGAAGGGGCTATACCAATTCCAGGTTATGCCCTTTGGACTGTGTAATGCTCCAGGGACATTCGAGCGTCTGATGGAAGCCGTCCTAGCCGGGCTCAACTATGAGACCTGCCTAATTTACCTAGACGACGTGATCATCTTCGGTCACACGTTTGAACAGATGATGCAAAGATTGGAAGACGTCTTCGTCAGGCTACAGCAGCACGGTCTAAAGCTAAAACCATCTAAGTGTACCATAGGTACTCGGGAGGCGTTGTACCTAGGACACATCGTCTCTGAGGAAGGAGTCCGGACGGACCCTGACAAGATTCGATCTGTTCAAGAATGGCCGGTCCCCGTGACACAGACAGAAGTCCGCAGCTTCCTGGGCCTCTGTAGTTACTACCGGATGTTCATCCGTGACTTTGCTACCATCGCCGCCCCATTACATCAGCTTACTGAGAAGAAGAAGATCTTCGTGTGGGACGAAGTGGCCCAAAACGCTTTCGATACTCTCAAACAGAAACTGACGACGTCACCGGTTTTGGCCATGACAGACTGGAAGGAGGCCTTCATCATCGATACCGACGCCAGTAATTTCGGAATCGGGGCTGTGCTCTCTCAAAGAATCAACGGGGAGGAACGAGTAGTGGCCTACGGCAGTCGAGTCCTGTCAAAGTCCGAACGGTCATACTGCGTAACTCGTCGGGAGCTTTTGGCAGTGGTTTACTTCGTAAAATACTTCCGTCATTACCTGTACGGTAAACCGTTCCTGCTACGTACGGACCATGCATCTCTGCGTTGGCTCATGAATTTCAAGGAACCCGAAGGCCAGCTGGCGCGATGGATTCAAGCCCTGTCCCTCTACACCTTCACGATAGAACACCGGCCAGGAAAGAAGCACGGAAACGCGGATGCCCTGAGTAGGAGACCATGTAAACAGTGTGGAGATACGGGGACCCCCAGAGTTGATCAGACTGCACGATTGATTGGATTGAGGGCGTCACGGGAAGACTTTGCTAGGGCTCAGGCCGACGATCCCGACCTCGGACCAGTCTTTGGATGGATTACTCAAGGGAGACGTCCAGCGTGGGGAAATATCAGCGCACACAGCACCGTCACCAAATGCCTTTGGGGTATGTACAAACTGTTGGAGGTCCAGGATGGGGTACTTGTGAGAAGATGGGTTAACACTCGAGGGAAGACTATTCGTCGCTTGTGGGTTGTTCCTCGAATCCTGAGACGAAGAGTCATGACTGAGACAAACCCACTGGGGGACATCTTGGCGTGATGAAGACGATATCGAAGATCCGGCAGGCCTATACCTGGCCGCATCTTCAAACAGATGTGAGACACTGGTGCAGAAGTTGTGAGGTGTGCAGCCGACGCAAGGGCACGGGCAGGAAACCCAGAGGGCCACACCGAGGACAGACGACGGGAAGTCCCGGAGAACGGATAGCCGTGGACCTACTTGGACCGATACCGGGGACGGACAGCGGGAATGCTTATATTCTGGTGATAGGAGACTACTTTACTCGCTGGGTCGAAGCAGTGGCTTTACCCAACCAGGAGGCCTCGACAGTGGCACAAGCATTGGTGGACCATTATGTATCCAGGTTCGGCGTTCCTACCTTCATCCACTCGGACCAGGGTCGCCAATTTGAAAGCCATCTATTTAGCGGAATGTGCAGGATTCTGGGTATGCGCAAAACGAGGACAACCGCTTACCACCCCCAGTCCAACGGGATGATTGAAAGATTTAATCGCACATTGGCACAGATGTTACACGCTAGTGTTGATCGACATCCCGGGGATTGGGACCTGCACACACCTCTGGTACTTCTGGCGTACCGGTCCACGGCCCATGAAACAACAGGACTGTCACCAAACATGATGATGTTCGGAAGGGAGGTAACCTTACCTTCTCACTTGACGATCGGGGCATCGCCAACGGAAAAGAGTGAACCTGTTGCCTGGGTGGAGAATCTACGGGATGAGCTGGTCGAACTGCATCAGAAGGCCAGGGAGACCACCGGTAGGAATCTGAGAAGACAGATAATACCCGGGCTAACCAAAACACCTATTCTCCCGGCGACTTGGTTTATTTGCACACCTCGGTCAAGCGACGAGGAGAGAACCCGAAGCTGAGAGATCGATGGCTGGGTCCCTTCACGGTGAAGGAAGCCATCTCTGATGTGACGTACCGTATTCAGGGTGAGGACGGACGTATACAGGTGGTTCACCATGACCGTCTTAAACCTTGCCATCCACGGACGTCTGCTGGGGAAAGCAGCGAAGAATCCGGGGGTGACGCCGATGACGAGGTTGAGACGGAGCCTGAAGACCGACAGAGAGACATTTTCCCTTATCCCGTAGATTACCCCTCCGTGCGGACGAACCCGAGCAGCGCACCAAGGGCCCCCGGACGTGTTGCTGATTCACGTGTGACTGGCCCACCTTTGGCCAGCTCCGAGGAGGAGAATGAACGCAGGGAACCTACCCGAACTAGGTGTGGCCGAGAGACTCGAAGACCTAGTCGATTTCGGAACTATGTCCTGACATGCAAGCATGCTATATATATGTGAACTCCGAAGGTCCGACACACCGATTTCTCTTTGATGATTTACTGTACATAGCCCACCAATCAAGTTCAATCAAGGACTACAAACAGCGTGACCGAGCATCGGCGAGGGCGCCGATATTTCGAAGGCGTGGGTGGTGTAACGAATATTGGTATCCCCTAAACGGTAAATCAGGACTAAACACAAGCTCGGACCGGAGTGCAAGTCTGAAGCGAAGTGTGTACGCTAACCCGGAAGTGACGGAAATCGGGGTCTACATGAAGCCACAACGCTCAGCATAAAATACGGACATACAACGGGGGTATAACTGAATGAACTTACCGTCCAGTATTTGTGTCCATTCTTGGTCTGTGATATCAGCGGAGATTACTGCATGATGTTCCCGTTGAACAGAGAAACGGTGTAAACAATCTACGGCGATATGATCAGCAGTAACGAAAGTGAAACTAGAAGTCGGGAATTCCCCAACGCCTGCTTGGTGATAACGATTGGAGTTATCGTTCCTAACTTGTACATTGAAGTGAGTTATCTTTGACTGGACAGTAGAGATGGCGCTGCGGGAAAATGTGGCCTGTCATACGGGCGACACGACGACATGTGATCGTTGGCCTGATGGGAATAAAAGTGACTGCATCAAGCGAAAACCTCACTTCTTCACCCAGGACTGAAAGGTAAGGATCATCCAACCTACTGGTACGGTAAGACGGGGATATACTCGGAGACCAAGGGTGTGATCGGTGGACGGTCGGGCAAGCCTTGCGCTGGACGGGAGCAGACCTCGGATACGTATAGCAGCGGTATTGCCGGTAAACGCGGGCTGCGTTCGGACGACCGGTGATTTTCCAGGGATCATGGAACCGGGTTGCTGATACAGGGGAGGTACCTACGGACCAGAAGACAGGGAATCACGATCTACCGTGCCTGAGGGTTGGAGGAAGAAGTCACCCTCACAAGCCAGGTTACCTTGCACAGACACCGGAGTGTCCACGGCGGAGAGGCATAACGCTGCCTGAGAGCATTCTCGCCGGTGGAACGGGTGCCAGGGCACTGGAGCTTACCTTGGAGGGAGGACGATACGGAGGCATCCTCGCAGGACAGGTTACGACTGAGGAGAAGCAGACGTATCCACGGTGGGAAGACGAATCTACCTGTGGAGTGGAATACAAGGAGAAGCAGACGTATTCACGGTGGGAAGACGAAGCGATCTTCGGAACCAGATGCACCTATAAGGGGAGGACGATCATATCCACGGCGGGAAGCCACGACGCTTTCTGGGGATGACATACTCACCTTAGAGGGAGGGGAACCGCTATATCCATAGCCTCGCCCCAACGACATTCCATAGCCAGAGAGGGGCCAGCAGCCAGGCCGCCCCTACGATTACCTACCGTGTGGAAAGGGCCAGCAGCCAGGCCGCCCTTTACACGGCACTTTATATTAACACTGTACATATTTACATATTTGAACCGCGATCATCCTGTACATTTAATTGAATATTACTGCATATTATTTGACCCTATATCTGCCTTGGTTGTTTCTACACTCTCCTACTTTCTCGATCCAGACAAGGTGACAGGTCGAAGTGAATCTCTAGTTGGCAAGGACTAGTGTCAGCAGGGACAGCGGCCTGACAGCTTGTACGCTACCATTTAACGAGACCTAGCTCAGCTGCGTCCCGTTTATTGACCGACCCGGCACACGTTACATTGGTTTTGACATTTGGTTTCTATACAGTATATTGGGGGGGGGGAGGGGGGGGGTAGGGTGTTTCTGTGTTATTCAAGATTCAAGATTCAAGATTTTATTGTACGAACACCAGATATGGCAGAGTACAAGAGTAAATAAAATCAGTAGAACAGTAAAATACTGAAATGCAAAACAGAAGCACATGTAATCTATATATACATGAACGCGTATATCTGAACGTGAATATAGCTCTGGTAAAGAACAGTCACTAGCTATCATTTCTGTACCATTTCAGGAGTGTTGAACACACTGTATTAATTATTGTTGGACTATCACTGCATGACATTATGAAAATAAATTTATCAGCAGTTGTTAATTTCATGAAAGCCGGATATTCTCTTACCACATACTGAAATAGTACATATCGACTATCTGCAAATTTTTTGCAGGCCATTACAAAATGCATTTCATCTTCAACAATATTACATTTATTACATAGCCGTTGTTCGACAGGAGTAATAGGTCTAGTATGCCTTCCGGTCTCAATTGCTAGTCTGTGGTCGCTGAGACGTAATTTTGAGAAGAACTGTCGAGCTGGAGATTGTCTACACAATGATAGGTAGGGTTCAAACTCAATATTTGATTTGAACAATCTGTAAGTTCTCAACTTACTCCTGGATCCATTTGATTGCGTATGGTCACGAAGCGATAGATCAAAACATGAATTCACATATGTATCTAATGATATTTTAAGTGAGGAATAATGCATGTTATCTATGTCGGTTATATTTAATTTATCGCTTAGGAAATGTTTCAGTTTGTACAGCCAGCCAGTGTTCTTGTCAGCTAGTAGCAATTGTTCCTGGAAGGCATGGAAAGTCAGTCTGTCGTGATATTGCCCAATGTAGTTAAGGTATTTCACGGACCTCAGAGCGACATCGTAAAAGAGAGGGTTTAGGCCCAGCTCAGCTCGAACACCCCAATTGTGCGTTCCTCTGTTGACCTGAAGCAACCTCTTATGAAATCTGTTTTGAACTTTCTCAAATGGTATGGTGTCAATGTTTTTGTACTGCAGGGCGTCAACCCCCCAGACCTCAGAGGCGTACAATAATACAGGTTTAACTAGTGTTTGGTATAAATGGCATCCTGTTTTTATGGGTACGTGTTTATCAGTTAAATTATTAATCAACGAATACGAAGCACGTGATGCTTTCCGACTCAAATGTTCCATATTTTGCCGAAAGTGTCCCGTTCTGGAAAACACAACTCCTAAATACTGGTATTCGTTTACTTGACTTACATATTCCACTTCTGGTTAGTATTTTGTGGGCCTTTTTTGAAGACAACCACTTTCGTTTTATCCATATTGACGGACATTTTGTTGTCGTCGCAATAGGCTTGAAGTTTGTCAAGGCAACTCTGCAGTCCTGCCTGCGATTCAGACAGTAACAGGAGGTCATCAGCAAAAAGGAGATGCGATATCATTTGACCATTTATGTTAATAGGCATACATCCATCGTCAAAAAGTTGCATGATGTCATCGATGAAAATGCTAAAAAGTGTCGGTGACAGACAGCAACCCTGTCGGACACCCACTTCACTTCTAAAATTTGAGGATATGACATCATTAAATTTTAATCGATATGATAAGTCACTGTATAGTGTTGAAATGAGTCGAAATATTTTACCAGTAATCCCTTTCTTTTTTAATTTAGTAAATAAGAGACTTCTGTCAACGGAGTCGAATGCTTTGCGAAAATCGACGAAGCAGGAGTAGGGCGGTTTCTTAGAATGACTATATTTATCGATAGCTGTTCACAAGGTGAATATATGGTCTGTCGAGCGATAACCGGGTCTAAACCCAGTTTGATTTGGACTCATTTGACCAGTATCTTCTATATGTTCAGAAATACGTTTGTTCAATATCTTGGTGAAAAGTTTACCTAATGCGTTGCCAATAGCAATGCCTCTGTAATTTTCAGGGTTGGATCGATCTCCTTTTTTGTGTAATGGAATAATCGTAGAAGTACGCCACTGGGTAGGAAAGTAACCAGTGTCCAAAATGATATTAAAAAGACGCACAGTGTGATCAATGGCACTAGGTAGTACACTTTTCAGCAGCTCATTACTTACTTCATCCTCACCGGGGCATTTATTATTACCTAGTTCAGCAAGAGAATTTTGAATTTCGATGGCTGTAATTGGCGTGTTTAGATTGTTATCATATTCCGCGGATGGATTATCTGGGAGATTAGCGTCCATCGTGTTCTCTTGTGGTTTGCCTAGAAGCTGGGTAAAATGGCTAGCGATTGCTTGATTGTCAATCGGTATCCGGTCTATTTGTTTTTGCGTTCCGCCGAGTTCTTTTAAGAGTTTCCAGTAGTAAGATGCATCACGTTCTTTAGCATCTTGTAGTTTATCTATTAGGCTACTATAGTACTGTGACTTGGTTCTACGCACTAAGTTTTTGTATTCTTTTTTAGTTTTAAGATATGACATTCTATGATCGTCAGTCTGTTTATCATTATACAGTTTGTAAACACCTTTCATTTTATATTTAGCCGACTTACAGCTGCCGTTATACCATTTGTTCTTTTTAGTGGCTTTGTTAATTTTGACCTGTGTTGTTGCCTTGGCATTAAGCAATTGAATTATATCAGTAAAATCGTGTAAGCACTGATTAGCCCCAGCATCTGTAAGAGCATACGGTAGCATGATAAAGTTGTTAAGTAGATGTTTTATTTCCTCGCTTCGAAGTTCATGTTGAATTTTATCTGGACTGTTTTTGTTCCATTTACGCTTGAGCTTGATTTTGTTAAATGTGATGTTAGTTGTGGATGTAAGCTTGTTATTGCGGTGGGAGGCAAACATACCCACCCCATTCATGAAAAGAGGGTTTTCTGTGTAGCAAAACCTGCCGGGCTCTGTTTGTCGTATCATGTGTTTGCACAAGACACGCACGACACCGACGGCTGGAATACCTCATAATTAATGAACCTCAAAGTGTTCCTGAAACGCTTTGAGAAGATAAATACACCTGAATCGAATTAAAATTGTACCCATTTACAAACCTTCTTTCAATCTGGGTAACATACAACGGACCAAGTTGATAAACTTTCCTTTTCCGAAATATTTACGTACTGCGCGCGGTAAACACACTCTCGCTCTAAAATAGTGACCTGCTACAGAAAAGGAATAAGTTTAGCGAACAATACACCATGGTTTCTGATAACTGAATCGCTTGAATCTTCTGCCCGGCGTTTTTAGCGCTTGACTTTGAATCATTTAGATCGGGCTCGTCTTATTTTGGTCACGAAATCAGATAAGCCCCTTGCCGGTACCAAAAGGCCTGTATACCAATCTCGATAAATCAATATCCTATCAATGCTCCCCAATCGAACATGTCGCTATAAAAGATCTTACGTATTTTACTTGAATTTTGTGTTCTGAGCGCCCATATCATGAATATTTAATAGCATTATGAAATCATGGTCGCATCTGGACTAATCCACTTGCAGTCGGGGAGAGGATATGGGGTCATTGTGTCCGTTTACCCCAATGTGTACACCAAAGACCAGTCCATACATCTACTGATGAATTCAAACGTGACGGAATCAGCTTTGAGAAGACTTTTTTTAATTCAAAGCCATGTACTCGGAAGATCCGAGGGCATACTCATGTAGGTTTTTTTTGGTTTAGTTTGCTGTTCTATATGACATCTCTTTACGGATCCATGAAAAATCTACAGATGATCCAGCATTTTCAGTAACTCTTGCCGCGAAATGTTCGTGACGGAATCACCTGAAACGGATATGACTTTGGCTAGTGCTGCTTGTCTATTTACAGTACCCAAGGATGATGATATATTTTTTTTCTCGTGAGAAAAACACGATTAGGTCGTCACAGGGGTTAAATCTAATCCGTGACGGAACCACACAAAATCGTGACGGAATCACGAGTGCGCTTTTCAAATCTTCTAGGTAATTAATTTACACATTTTCTCCTAAGAAAATATTCCTAGGAGGAATTTATCACTTCTAATTCTAAAATTAAATCTCTGGACTTTTATTTTGGCCAATGAATACAGTTCTTGTCATATGCATATCTTTTCTACAAATGTGTTAACCCTATCTGGCCTGGGTTTTTGGGAAGTATCCTGGCCGGGGGAGCCGAAATTTATTTTTCTTAACCTTTGATCTTGGGGCTGAAACTTACCACACCATATCCTTGGGTCAAGCTCTGCCAGAAAATGTCCAAAAATCCAAGATGGCCGCTTCCATGACGTCACAGTGACGTCACATTTTGTCAATTTTTCGGTCAGATTTTCCTAATTACTTCTTTAGGCAATTTCTCCGCACAAAAAGTAAAACAATCCAAGATGTCCACACTATTGACGCCACTTTGACGTCATACTCTAAAAACAACTATTTGTTGTCGATATTTTTTATTTATTTTATTGTTACCGTATTATATAAAAAAATTTTTATTTATCGGTATTCAATTATCTCCGCGAATTAACTAAGAAAGGAAATTATTTTGAGAAAAACGAGGAAACCCAGTTTCACCTTGATGGCTGTCATTTTGAATCAGCCTGGATTTTTATGATAAAAATCAACTCAAAACAAGTCAAATACGGTAAGAGTGCGCTATAATATTGAGAAGTATCAGCTCTTGTTGTTTCTCTTCGGATACAGGATAGAACTTTAGATTGGGGGAGCTATGGTGTTTAGCGGACGGGCCCGAGAAAAAGGACAGAATGACAGACACCATTGAAGCGCATTATTGTTTCTACCGCATCTGCGCGGAGTAAAATGAAAACAGAAACTACGTTATATTATGGCTTTCACATTTAATTTGTGTTGGTTCACATGACAGGAATAAGGAATTATGGATATAAAATGGCGGCTGTTATACCTTCCCAGAAAAAATACAACGTTGGTGATACTTTTTTTTGTATTGTTCTGCACTCAAGGTGAGTGGAGCAGATTTCTTCATGTTCTCAAGAACAATAAATCGAATGTTGTCTCGGATCATTCTGAAATTGGATTTCACTAATTATGATTTATAATAGTTAGTAATGGATTTCAATAATGTTTCACAATCGAAATATTTATGTAGTTGATTATTTCACCTTTGCTAAATTCACGCAAAACAAAAACTGAGTGACAATGAGGCTAGTTGGAATACTGATGCCGAGCATCAGATTATTGGAACATAATCAGTGATATATTCGTGCATTATAGTTAACGGCATGGTGGAAAGCTAGCAAATAACGTTAGCGACTGAACTTATTCTCTTCACATTCTTGAAACACACATGTATCAACATCGCATGGCCATTTGCCGAGAAACCAATTATGTATAACCGAGTGCCTTCATAGAAATGAACACAGCATACTTTGGATGTTAGAGAGGATGAGGTCCTTGTACAGTTGTTTTCTTACGTGGACTAACATAATTGACCATGATTTTGATTGTATCACATACGAATCGAAAAATGTAAAGTTCAATCTAATCAGCCTACATTTGCGGTATGCCCCATATATGGGCAAAGCTGGAGTAGACAAAATCCGATTTCATTTTGAACTTGCATTCACTACCAATAAGTTTTATGATTAATTTCTTGTGCCAAAATGATTCCCTACTGTGGTCACTTGTTTTAAATAATTTATTCTTCAGGTGAGAAGAATATTTTCATTGTAGAACAAACTTTCGGAAAAACGTTCCACTCAGCCTCGGTCTCCTGTAACACCAAACTCCGAGCAGGCATGAAACAAAAATATGACTGATGACATTTCGTATGTCATATGGAACGTTTATATCTAACCGAACTTCATCCAGCTAGTGTTTCATCATTCAACCATGAACATCAGTCACATTCCGTCAGCAGATCATTTCAAGGAAGCTCACAGTGAAGGATCGGTTACGGCGTTTCTGCATAACGGAGAACACCTTGTGCAATGCAACCCAGCTATTATTTATGGTGTTCTATTTGTGCCAAGTTTCCGTCGCCTTTTCAAAACGCGACGTCGCCTTTTGAAACGCGACGTCGCGTTTCGAAACGCGACGTCGTGTTTCGAAACGCGACGTCGCGTTTTTAAAACACGACGTCGCCTTTTGGAAAACACGACGTCGCCTTTTAAAACGCGACGTCGCGTTTCTTTCCTATCTTTTAACATTGCCAAACAAGACGTGGGTGAAACACGACGTCGCCTTTTGAAAACGCGACGTCGAGTTTCGTTGTGTCGAGTTTTACAATGCAAAAACATAGGAAAGAAACGCGACGTCGCGTTTTAAAAGGCGACGTCTTGTTTTTCAAAAGGCGACGTCGTGTTTTAAAAACGCGACGTCGCGTTTCGAAACACGACGTCGCGTTTCGAAACGCGACGTCGCGTTTCAAAAGGCGACGTCGCGTTTTGAAAAGGCGACGGAAACTTGGCACAAATAGAACACCATAATTATTACTAGGGTCTGGTTTTCTTTCTCCATAGCGTTAGGTAGAATAGCTACCGTACATGTAAATCTGTATATGACAAGTTTTCACAACAGCATCCAAATACTTCTGAGGGATAAGGTGAATGGTGTATCCAAATCTTTAGCTCTCGTACCGGTGATGATTATAGATGTATCCCATTAACTAAGACGTTTCAAACAAGTACACTGAATCGGAAGAATAAGACCAAGCCGTCACTGTTCAAGGAGTTCTATGAATGAGTAGGCCCACAGATACGCCCTACAGGACACAATTACGCCCTACAGGACACAATTTATCTAGTTCAGCCAAGAACGACAGACAACTGCAACTTCCTAACACCCTGTTTACAACAGATATGCATGTTGACAGATAACAGAACTCCGCAAATTCCAGAAATGATTAAATGATTAAATGTGCAACTCTTCGATTTACAACTGTTCAGAGATATATTGTTTCTCTATATCTCACTCTCTTTGAGATCAGTACCATCTTCAACTAATATATGGTATATTGTTATAGACTGTGTACATGTAGACAATATTATTCGAAATGTAATTATGACCGCATTTTGGACAGTCCTATCAACATAATACTCCCAGGTTCTTCCGGTTCATTCAAATATTATGAAATACCCAATTTGATACTTCCCACAATATCTCACCTGGGTTTCTCTGACAGGCTCCATCAACAGAAAAGACTTTTTCGTAGCGTAAAAAAATAATCCAAAAACTTATGGCGTGTGTAGTCGTGTACTTGACAGACCTTTATGGACGAAGGTACAGAGATCTGGCGTTGGACCAGTCGCGCGTTGCAGGATCCGAGCATAGCGTGTCCGGCAAACACTGTCTGTTTTACCTATACCATAGTTGTCGGGAATTGACTCTCCATACCACCGTACAGATGTTTGGCGTATACCTCTACACCGAATTACAAGCGTCTGGTCAATCATTCATAATTCAGCCGTCGTCCATTAACCCTATCTGGCCTGGGCTTTTTGGGACCTTTTGTGGCGAAATGCCCCCCCCCCCCCCCCCTCCCAGCCCTAATTATTTTTCTTACCCCTTGAACTACGGGGCTAAAACTTACCACACTATACCCATGGGTCAAGCTCTACTAGAAAATGTAAAAAAAAATCCAAGATGGCCGCTTTGATGACGTCACAGTGACGTCATTTTCAAAAACGGCATATTTTGGTCGATTTTTTTGTCCGATTTTGCGCATTTTTTATTTAACCCGTTCTGTACCGTACCGGTACTTGAGTACCGGTAGAAAATAATTCAAGGAATTGTTGCAGATTTCTCATTCATGGGAACATAGATTTCTGGACTTTTAGCACAATGTTATACATTTTTGGAAAGCTCAGATTTCGGGCTTTCCGCGAATCAGACCAACTGTTGCAAGTTGTCTAAATTACTGGATGACACCACGATTATATTCCTAGTTAGAAATGCCTCAAATAGCTGGTACAGAAAGGGTTAAGCAGTTTTTCTGCGAAAACTGCATGCTAAATTAGTAAATATTAATGTGATGTGAAATAAAATAGTTTTTGACCACTTTTCATCGCGGAAAAGCGGAAATTTTGAAGAAATATGACAAAAACATCACTTTTCTGGGACCCCACGAAGTTTCAGCTCTCCATTTTTTGTCGTTCCGGAGAGAGCGCAGAAAGTTTGGTAGGCGGGGGTGGGGGAGTGCATTTCGCCCCCCCCCCCCTACGCCAGGTCGGGTTAAAGAATATCCGCATCCATAATCCAAAGACCTATACCGTATAACATTATTAGCACCAATTTCAAAAAGACAATCATAGTATACGTAAATATAGGCTAGGTTCCTGCAAGAGAAGTAGTATAGTGGGGGCATTTAAAGTAATATTTGAACGAGTGCGCAGGTGTTTTGCGCAGGTATGACGTCACTTCCGGTCCGCGTCAATCGGGCGTGACCTGGGTATGTCTGACTGTATCGAATGATAGGAATGCATGTACTGACTTGTATCTGAGGTTTTTCCACCTATATCTGTATTCCTCCGCCGTGATGCGATCTGACGGTGATGCGGTCTGCCTCCGCGGACAGAAAGTAGTCCCAAAAACGTGAGTTTTCGTGAGAATGTTCGACAATCGTCAGGGGCCAGAGGGCCCCTAATGGACTGATTGGGTCGAGTGAGGTGTCAAAGTGAAGCGCTCCTCCCGGGCCATCCAGCCATGGGTGGGTGCACGTAAAATTAGGAATTGTCCCGAAAATATAAAAAGCGGAACACGGACTTTACCACTAAAATAGGGAAAAACTCCTATCAACTTTATCCCAAAGAACTAATATAGGTCCCTGATTTATCGGGGCCTGCTGAGAGAGGTAGGGTGGGTGTATGAAAATTTAGGATTTGTCCCGAAAATATAAAAAAAAAGGAACACGGACTTTACCCCTACAATAGAGGAAAACCTCTATCAACCCTATCCCAAAGGGCTAATATCGTTGCCCGGGCTTATCGGGATCCGCCTAGATCAAGTCATGGGTGGGTGCATGTAAAATGAGGGTTTGTCCCGAAAATATAAAAAAAAACGGAACACGGACTTTACCCCTAAAATAGGGGAAAACTCCTATCAACCCTATCTCAAAAGGGCGAATATCGGTCCCCCGGGCTTATCGGGGCCTGCTGAGAGAGGCAGGGTGGGTGCATGTAAATTGGGGATTTGTCCCCCGAAAATATAAAAAAAGTGGAACACGGGCTTTACCCCTACAATAGGGGAAAATTCCTATCAAAAATGTCTAGTGGGGGCTAATATCGGTCTCCGGGCTTATCGGGGCCTGCCTATCAAGTCATTGGTGGGTGCATATAAAATTAGGGTACTCATCGTACATTCAGTTTTTTCCATGTAGGTTACTGCGCAGATCACGTGGTTTGGTGGGTGTGCGCAAGCGTGTGACGTCACTTCCGGTTTTCAATATGACAAAAAAATTACCTTCGAACACAGAAGAGTTTCAATTTTTCCTTAGACCATAGACGTATGGAATGCATGTACTAGAACATCCGGGACCTCTTCAACATCCGGGGTTTCAACATCCGGGATTTTTCATCCGGGTTTTCCCCGACCCGGCCGCACGCATCTGCGCGGCATCAGCGGCAGTGCGCGGGTAAATTTCGGGTCAAAAGATCAAAGGTCACATCCAGGTCAAAAGGTCAAATGTCCCCCTTCCGGCAATGTTCGGCCCTCTCCGGGCCAATAGATAACCTTTATTCGCCCTTTCGAAGCACCCATGGAATGCACAGGGTCCCCGACAATATCGCCAGCAGTATGCCCATGTTAAATGGCCAGTGGGGATCCCTCAGTTTTCCTAGAACCGTATTGGCACGAAAAAATACATGAAACCATGGAATTTTTAGTAATAAACATAATCTACAGGTGTTGGACGAGTCTCCAATCGCGGTCTTCCTGGTCTATACCCGCACCTCGAACCTCTGAAGTTTTTTCGCTCCACCTGTTGCTCTTGTAACTTGTAACTCCTCGTCAACATTTTTGTGCTGGAATGCCCGCTCTTACCCAGACCAAAACATGTACTTGATCTGTGGGCTGATTTCATTGGCTCTCTGTTTTACTGCAGTGCTCTTGCATTGTTTTCTGGGCATTGATTGGTTACATTTGGCCCCATCCTAGGCCACTGATTGGCTACTTTCTCAACGGTGTATAAGGCCAGTTTGACTGAATTCCACAGGTCTGTTATAGCCTTCATGGCCGCTTGTTTTATGCTCACACAGAAAACACACAAGACAGGGTTTTTTTGGTGAGATCTCAGTTTGTTTTTTCATTCAACAATAAATAACAACAACAACGTGAAAACACCCACGTGAAAATTGAACCCCGGAACAGGGTCTTGTACATTGAAATCGATAGAACTTAAGCCCAGAACAGTGGGCTTGTAGATTGGAATCGATAGAACTTAAGACCAGAACAAGGGGCTTGTACATTGAAATCGATAGAACTTAAGCCCAGAACGGGGCTTGTACATTGACATGATGGGCGGCCCAGTCATATACGAGTACATCGCGGTCCTCGGCCTTGGGGTACTCGTCAAACATCTGTACGATGGTAGATAAGGTTCTTTCCCGGCATCGAACGGTACAGGTAAAACAAGCAATATTGCCCGCACACACTACTGGTCAGGCTTTGCAACGTTTGACTGTTCCAACACCACGTCTCTGTGCCTTAACCCATGAAGTCTGTTAAATCGGGATGGAAGGGTGTCAGGCCCTACGGGTCAAACTATTCGCCCTGTTGTTCTGTCAAGTACACGGCCACCCAATGTTCAACGGGCCCATCCATCAGGTCCGTGTTGAGAACGTGAGCAGCAGGATACACACGGTCTAATGGGAACACATCTCGGGCGAACACCCCTTGAAAGACCATACGTGTCCCTGGGTCATTCTCTAGCACGGTGGTTATCTGGTCTGTATCCATGTTAGGTGGCAAAGTCACACAGGACGTTGCGCGCCTTGTCTACTTGAATGAGGGTGTTCATGGTCTTCACCGTAGGTGGTACAGGGTAGGGCGATTGGAGGGTTTGAAGGAGCCGTGGTTCGACAAGGACCATTTTTTTCGTGTGGTTCATTGTCGGCCGAAAAGTCCACCCAATACTGTACCCAACACGGAAGCGACCAACGGTTCTTAGATGGCCCCGAGAAAGCCGCCGTTCTGTAACACTTTTTTTTGTTTGAGAGACTCGCTTCTGGACTAGGGTTCAGAGACCTGTTTTATGCTTGGCCAACTTGATCTTCTGAGCTAGAGTCAGTGGTACGTTGCCTTTTAACAGGTTGTACCCGATCTCGCACAGACAGCGTACACGGTCAGGGTCAGCGCCACCTACAATGGTTCGGATTAACTCGGGTGGCCGTCTTCAATACACGGAAGGTCGGGGAGTGCATCCGTACTCGCGCAGAAATCATCATCATGTACAACTAATGCTAGAACCCACAACTTTGCCCTTTTTATCCTTTTGCGGGCTACCTCCTGAATGTTGAACAGAGACAAAGTCAATCATGATGTTGTATTAAATCTTTTCTTATCCCCATCATCGAACACACACCCCAGCTTGTGGTGGGTGTGTTTACATTATTTTTGCATGTACACGTGGTGGGTCTCTCCGGGAAAGATTCCGGTCCGTAGTCGATGGTGATCGGGGGGGGGCTTGCTTGAGGTCGAAGAGCATATACCCGTGCTGAGGGGTTGTCGCATCTTCAAAGGCTTCCAACGCAAACGGTGTGCGACCGGGATACATCTGTCTCGCCAGGTGCAGCAATTGAGTGGTACCTCTCGGGTTTTTGAAGACCACTAGGTAGTGGGAAATTAAGCTGCTGTTTCGATGCTCCTTATTTTTACTGAACAGATTCTGCACAATGTAGATGATGCTGAGCCGTCGAAGATGGCTGCCTTTGGTGAAGAGTTGTATGACCCGCGCATCCGTCTCCGATCATCCAGAACCACCAAATTGTCCGGTTCCAAATCGGTCAGGTTGGGTAGGCCTTCCACGAACGTGATGTGAGGCATTGCTGCATACGCTGCCTGTCATTCCCCTTAACACCACACGACTCGGGCAATGGGTGGGGTGATCATGCTGTCGGCGTGTTGAAGGTGCTTCCTGACGAACTGCGTTTTGTCGGAGCCCGTCGGTCCTGCGATGACGCAAGTGAAGAGATGCTGCCAACGAGGGTCCATAGTTGGAGGTGTATCCGCTGGGGCGGTGGTGGGTACAACAAAAACATCGGCCGCCGTTGTCGATGGGCGTTCACTGTGAGTGATGAAATCCGGTGGGTTTTGAGACGTAGTCGGTGTACTTGGTGCAGGTGTTGACTGTATACTTGGTGTTGAGCTCGATGTGGTTTGTACACGTGGTGTGGTGGCGATGTTTCGGTCACGGGGTTGACCGGTGTAGAGAAGGCTTGTAGACTGGTTTGACTGCTACTCACAGCTGAAGTTCCAGGTTGGTTAAGTAGAGTGCTGAGATAGGCTACGTCGTAAAACACACCTCCGTACAACACACTCAGCATGGTTAGCAATATCACCACAAAGCCCACTTGCGCATTGCGCGTTTTGGGAGACGCTGTGTTCAGAGGCAGCTGCTGTTTGTCCATAGCATCGTGGTCGAACGTGGAATGAAGGATGATGGTAGTGGTGTCTGGATTTATCGTCGTTTCACCTTGTTGGCCGCGACCCAGGAGTTGAAGGAACTGGGCTAGCCTTGCCATTTGACGGAATGAAACAGTTTGCCACGTCAACGTTCCGTTTTTAAAATCTGCTCCACCGTGTAGTAGTCTTGCTTTGTTTTTACGACAGGCTGTAATTCCGTCTCATAAAACGTCCCTAGAAACGACTCCTCTTGAAGATCTTCCAGTTCATAGACTCGCTGTTGTCGGGGTAGGCGCCGTTTAATCAGGAAGTGCTCATCGCTCCAGTTGGGCAATTAAATTTCCTCAAATTGATCTTTGACTTTAGTGATCCGTACAGGGTCCCCGACCTTGATCACCTCCTTCGATGCTCGTTGCGATTGCCTGGGGTACGTCACGCCGGACTTGGGCTTCATTGCGTTGGGTCACGGTAATGGGGGCGCTCTATATACTCCGGTGATAGGCTCGATTGTAACCACTCACAAGTTTCGAGAGAACAACGTCTTATATTCTTATAGGTGAAAAGTTTATACATGCGGCCTTTGAATGTCCTGTTGAACCTTTCCACCACGGAAACCTTGGTCTCGTTGTAAGTGTAACAGAAGAAGACCTTATGTTTCTTGAGAAAGGCTCGGAACGGTCTGTTGAGGAATTCCGTGCCTTCGTCGGTTTGCAAATACAAGGGTTTGCGCCCGGCCTTGAAGATATCCTTGAACGCCGCTATGAAATTCGCACCCGTTTTCGTCCGGATGGGTACCACCCACGCATACTTCGACAGGATATCGATGCACGTCAAGATATACCCATTCCCATCGTTGTGTTTGGCAAATCCGTTCATATCGACCAAATCCGCTTGCCAGTGGGCATCTATACCACCCACGTTGACCCGGTTCCGTAGAAAATGGCGACGGACAGATCGATGTAAGGTATATGTGTCTTGTTTTTTTTTTACTTGAGCACGTTGATTTCCCTGGGGTTTGGCCGCTCGATAGAGTCGACAATGCACTATAGGCCGCCGGACTGTCGGGACTGGCGTATAAGTTATCCATCACCTTCAGCCAGATCTTCGTCGTGACAAATGATGATGGACCCTGGCTCTAGCGTTTATTTATAACGGGTATACCTTGGGCCGGAGTTCCTTTCTGATTTTCTTTTTTGGCTTCTGCCAGCATATTGTCCATGGTAAATGACAAGTCCAACTCGTCTGATGACCGCTCTTCCTCCGTAAGCACTTGATCTACATCTGAAACGGCATTTTCCAATACAGACCATAGAACAGGGTGAAGGGTAAAATGCACTGTACCCCCATCTGGCCGAGCCAAATGAGTCGCGTCGGATGTACACATCGTGACACAAGTGGATGAGGTCGCCGTCCAGTTCACCAGACAACACCCGTTTGAATTTGGTCCAGTCCTCCCGGGACAGAAGAATGTTAGGCGGATACGGTTGTGTAGGGTCTGCATCACAGATGTCTCCCACATCCTCCATGATATCGAACTTATCCTCATAAACGTGCAGGAAGACCTTGGGTGTCAAGCTGAGAAACGCCCGTATTATATGCTTCATCATGGTCAGCACGTGAGATCAAAGGATCGGGTGGTCATGTCACTGGGCTGACTGAGTCCAGCCGGATAATCAATGGCATCGTCGTCTGCCTCCGCTTCATCGCTAGGTTTGGTTATATTGTTCATTGGGTTCTGCCGCCGCTTCACTCAGGGCACGAACCTAGCCCAACTGAACAGCTGACCGCTCGTCCGGTGTAAACAGCTGGTCCACAATAGGCACCACTTTCTCGAAGGCTGTCCACAGATTGGGGTCGAGGGTGAAGCCTCGCGTAGGGTCCTGGTAACGGAACAGGCGTGGGAAGAATGGCCCACGGTGTACGTAGATGGCATTGTCTATGTGAATGAGGTTTTCGTCTAGCTCACCGCTCAACACCCGTTTGAATTTGGTCCAGCCGTCACGGTGTAGCGTAACCGTATTCGATACGGTCTCCGCACGCGACCAGCAAACATCTCCACGGTCTTCAACGATGGTCACTTTATCCTCATAGACGTGTAATGCCACCTAGGGTGTAAGGAGGAGGATGGGTCGTAGGACTGGTGACATGGTTGACCCAATGACAAACGGTGAATGACACACAATCTGACTGTCTCTCGTATTTATGGGCAGGTCTCTCGGTGACATGGTTGACCCAATGACGAACGGTGAATGACGCACACTGTGACTGACCCTCGTATATATCGGTTGCACATAAGCGCATCTATGGAGGCTCTGAAGAGCCGTTCTTTTTCTGTAGCTGTCATTGCCACAACGTCAGGGTCAATAGGGCAAAGACCATTACTAGGTCAACGAGTCGTCGCTGGTTCCGGCGTGAGGGCTCGTGGTCCATAGCCCGGGCATCCAGGATGGCTATCATTGTCCAGTAGTGGTGAGTGATAGCACACCTCTCCATCGAGTCCACTCTGTCGAGGACCGCTTCTGTGAACTCTTTCAGGATCTGGCGTCGCCCCTCATTGTCGTCGCCATCTCCAAACATGGACCGAACCACTGCTCGGTAACCCGTGAGTGAATTAACCACGGTCGCATGCTGTAAAATGCGAGTCGCATAGAGATGGGTGTCCGTCATGGCTCTGCAACCGTAGGAATCTGGGTGTGGGATCCAGAGGGACGTGTTTTATAGATCATGTCACACATGCGCGCCTATACGTAGCTCTACGGGTGTAGTCCGTGAAAAGTACTATTCTGATTGGTTAGTACAAAAAGAGAGCAACAACAACAACAACAAAGATTACAGGTCAATCTTTTTATTATCCCCTCCATCACAGCATGTGACGTCATA
This sequence comes from Hanleya hanleyi, assembly GCA_036873755.1. Lineage (NCBI taxonomy): Eukaryota > Metazoa > Mollusca > Polyplacophora > Lepidopleurida > Hanleyidae > Hanleya > Hanleya hanleyi. The sequence goes on along the minus strand of JAVTVY010017174.1, from coordinate 39,698 downwards.
GTGACGTCATTCGCGCGCACACTGAGGACCCGGATGTACACACACTCGATCCCATACTATAATGCTATGGCGTGAAGTTTACATGCGGATGTGACGTCATAGTGACGTTATTCGCGCGCACACTGAGGACCCGGATGCACACACACTCGGCTCCATACAATAATGCTATGGCGTGATCTGTGCATGTCCATACATATAAGGTCTGAGGAAACATTGGAACTCTTCTGTATTCGGAGGTAGTTTTTTGGTCATTCTAAAAACCGGAAACTAGGTCACACGCTTGCGCAGACCCACCAAAGCCCGTGACCTGCGCAGTAACCTACATGGAAAAAACCCGGATGTAAGATGAATATCTAATTTTACATGCACCCACCCTTGACTTGATAGGCAGGCCCCGATGAACCTGGCGACTAATATTAGCACCCACTAGACAGGGTTGATAGGAGTTTCCCCCTATTGTTGGGGTAAAGTCCGTGTTCCGCTTTTCTATATTTTCGGGGGACAAATTCTCAATTTGCATACACCCACCTTGCCTCTCTCATCAGGCCCCGATAAGCCTGGGGGACCGATATTCGCCCTTTTGGGATAGGGTTGATAGGAGTTTTTCCCTATTTTAGGGGTAAAGTCCGTGTTCCGCTTTTTATATTTTCGGGACAAATCCTCATTTTACATGCACCCACCCATGACTTGATAGGCAGACTCCGATATGCCCGAGGATCGATATTAGCCCCTTGGGATAGGGTTGATAGGGGTTTTCCTCTATTGTGGGGGTAAAGTCCGTGTTCCGCTTTTTATATTTTCGGGAACAAATCCTCATTTTACATGCACCCACCCTTGACCCGATAAGCCTGTGGCCGATATTAGCCCTTTGGGATAGGGTTGATAGGAATTTTCCCCTATTGTAGGGGTAAAGTCCGTGTTCCGCTTTTCATATTTTCGGGACAAATCCTAAATTTGCATACACCCACCCTACTGGCCCCGAGAAGCCAGGGGACCGATATTAGCCCTTTGAAATAGGGTTGATAGGGGCGTTCCGCTTTTTACATTTTGGGGACAAATCCTAATTTTACATACACCCACCCACGACTGGATGGCCCTGGAGGAGCGCTTCACTTTGTCACCTCAGTCGACCCAAACGGTCCAGTAGGGACCCCTCTCACCGCTGAAGATTGCCGAACATTCTCACGAAAACCCGCGTATTTGGAATTACTTTCTGTCCGCGGAGGCAGACCGCATCACCGCCAGACCGCATCACCGGGGAGAAATACAGATATAGGTGAAAAAAAAATCAGTACATGCAGTCCTATCATATGATACAGTCAGACATACCCAGGTCACGCCCGGTTCACGCAGACGGGAAGTGACGTTAAATCTGCGCAAAAACACCTGCGCACTCGTCCAAATATTACTTTAAATGCTGCCACTATACTAGAGAAGCGGTCAACAGTTTTCAATGATGCCGGCAAGATAGGATGTTCCAAAAACATCAAATGTCGATCGTCTATATAGCGTTTGGTGAATGAGAATGAACGCGCTTTGAATGAATCGGGTTTTAGCCATATTTATAAGAGAACAGATATAGGTATAGGTCATGCAACAAGGGTGCACAATTAGTACCCATTGGAATAGTACCTATAAGCTGTTGATATATTGTGTTGTCAGATTTCACGTATATATTTTTAATGAGAAATTCAAGCAACTCTAGCCCCATGGGGCTTCCGGGGATTGACCTGGGATGTCGTTGTGCACACCGCAGGTCATGGTAAGAATAGGCTTCAGATCCTCAGTCGTAAGAGGCGATTAACTGAGGCACCCGTGAGGTTCCCGGGTGTGAAAAGGAATAGGACCCAACGTCGTGATATGTCTGAAATATAGTTGAAAGCGACTTTAAATAATATTCACTCACTTACTCACTCACTCATTCAAGCAACTCTATACCGATATGTGCTGATGTACCACTGGGCAGCAGATCATTTAAATATTCAAACTATTTTCTTGGCTCAAGTCCCATGTGGTTGTACTCACGTTGTAGTTGTTGTTGATGATGAATAAAATAAAATCATTTCTCACCCAACACTCTGTCTTGCATGTAGTCTGTACAATATGTTAAGAGCATATAAATTATGGGTCTAATTATAATTATAACCTAGGTGGTACAGGTCAGCCAATCAACGGGACCACCGATGCAATCCCCATAAGTGATGTTTATGTTAGGTCGATTTGGTGCAAAACGGATGATGAGAAGAAGAGCTGCGGGGAAGAGATCAGATCACACCCCTACTCTCCGCCCCGAATACTGGTATTACTCTATATCAGTCGGGCGATACGTCAATGTTTTCAATGGATTATCCTCAAACAGTGAGAAAACACTATAAAAGGTTTCAAACTGTTGGTCGGTGACCAAGTTCCCGTGCCTTCCTTGCATTTTGCGGAGAAGCAACACGAACTTGATAATGTGGTGTCTAGAACTGTAATTGCACTTGTCTTCATAGCACCAACGTAAGCGTCCTGTCTAAGTCTTGTGGACTGTACTAAGTGTTTCACAGGGTGGATGAGGGGGTGCCTGGCCCATGTTGCTTCACAGATTTGTTTCTATGAAGCAACAGGAACGCAACTTGACTGGATGGTGCCTTGTAGATTCGACATAAGACTGAAATGTTGTTGAAAGTGACGTTAAACTTCACTCATTCACTCACTTAAATTTCTCATGTCATGGCTAACCTTTCTTCGTCAAAGAGAACTTCTCATTAAGCACTATTTACTCTGTTTTCATGGTACGAATCGTTGTGGTTTAAAAACTCCAACGTGACACTATTGCGCACGAAACGTTGGGCAGAGTATGGTCCACCTCTTCCCAAACACTCAGAACTGAAGATGCACTTTCTCTACTACCCCTCAGTACGTTTTCCCTGAACCTACAGTGGTCAGCATCCTGTAAACAACGAGGGCTCGTTCACTTCATATGCTCACCAACATAAGTGTATAAGCAGGCATGACCCGAGTGCACATCATCTGGGTGACTCCCTAGTACCAATGATTCCCCTGGTACTGGGCACCACCCGATGTACAGGACAGTGTGTTGGCTTCAACAAAATATTTCAGATACTTCTATGTTCGTTCAAACCAGCCCTTCCTAAACTTTCCATCCTTCAGAGTTCGAGCCCGACTTGCACATGGTTTCACATGTACCCTACAGCACTGTCTCCCTTTGTGCATGGATGGCACCACCTCTCCTCCTAGGGGGTATATGCCTGGTTCCTAGCGTCTCGCTGGGATGAAATCCTCATGTTCTTAGGCCCTCTGCACATACGATCCGTGTCCATTCCATGGGATATCTACACCACTCAGAGCTACTGGGCTGTCTCACTAAAGCGTTGAAGCGTTAAGATAGGTGTCAGCGATTGTTAACTCGCGTTTACCAGACGCTAGGATATGACGACAAAACAGAGGGGTCATCCACACACTCCAAATTTTAGCTGTCTCCACAATGCGCATGCGTGCATCAGTGGCTCAGGAACCTATACGCAAAGCGAGCTCATTTCCCAACACGTGCTCACCCCTGAGGGTTAGTGTACTTGGTACTCCGTGTTTCTTCGTTAGTCCGAGGTTTGCGTGCAACCGCGATCCCGCAATCCACTTGTGACCTTCATGCTTACGCACTGGAATTCTCCACTTGCCATTATTCTAGACATAGCGCTGTAGATAGTGTCGGGGCCAAGATACTAGAACATATCTCCACCACCATATTCTGATGTCGAAAAGGAATTTTAGATGTGTTGATTGGATCCACGTCGTGGTCTTTGGAATATATTAGTTCTCGTCTGTGGATTTTTGGCATCAATTAAACAGTTTTCATACATCGTTGTGAAACAGATAGGAATATACATGTAGATGAAATAATGTGGTATATAACAAAAAAGTTCAACGAAATTTGGACACGATTTATTGATCTCGTACAACACAAGTATGTTAATTATTTTATCACCCGTAGTCGTGCAATGTTCATCGAATACACGTTCCTGAACAATTCATCATATATAATTTTCATGTCCATGTTGACCAAACAAGAATTCTAGTTTACATAATCACACCTAATGACTGTTTGAATATCGGAGGAATGAGGAGTCCAGAACACGTTTTGTATATATAATTATATCCCACGTTTAAGGTATACGCGGTCTTGTTACCATTAATGAAGTATGGTTTACATATCTAAACACATCAGATTATTTTGCGCGCTATTAATCATTGTATATATCTTGGACATAGGTAGATAAAAACAGTAGTTGTAAGTAGCAGTAACAGTTTTCTGTTTATATGCTAAACGACAAACATTCTAAATGTGGACTTGCGCAGTAATAACTGTCGACTCAGATTCTGTGATTGTCATTTCCTGTTTGTCGATTTTGGCCAAGATAAAGCAGTCATTTCACAGAACTAGAACTTCCGGTTCATTTTCTGGTCATATTGTGCAATATGTCATTGCACAAAACTGGGACACCCGATGATATGGGCATCTTTTGCATGGCTCTTGTGGTGATTTACTTCCAAAGATTCAGCTTGCATCGCCGGACAAATAAATCTTATTAGCGACTATTAGATGTGACTATGCACCGGACTTCCTTCCAGACTCCGTGAATCGTACTATATATATACAGCCCTCTCAATAGATATCGACACGTTAAGAAATCCAAGAAAGAATCAATTAACAACAAAGGTGCTGACTTTCATTAATACGCACAATCATAATAACGACAATTTTTTCCCCATTGTTAAAAATAACTAAACCATTCTTGGGTCAAATGACCGACTGAAGAAAGCCTTTAACGGGGTTAAATTCATCAATGCAAAACGACAAGGCCCCAACTTAAAGAAATTGCTTCCAAAAGCTAAGCATGAACTAAGTCCCGATCAAGTCTATACAACATCAAAATGCGGAGACGTACGATGTAAATGTTGTCTAAGTCTCACTATTGGCAGTTCATATCTCTTTCGGAAAACTAACAAACACTTCAAAATTAAACATAATATGAACTGTAATTCTAGAAATCTTCTGTGTTCTGACTTGTAATGGATGTGGCGCTCCAAATGTAGGCCAAACAGGGGACCGTCTGAAATCACGGACTCGCGTTCACCGACAACAAATAGAAACACATAGATTACGCCATCTCAAAGTGAGTAAACATGTCGCAGAATGTGCTAGCCATCTGGCGATTAAATTTTCAATTTTTCTGGGGGTTTTTATTCAACACGGACGATGTAAGCATCCGGTTGGAAAAAGCAAAAAATGTTCATTGAAAAATACGGGGAATCCCTCAATTGCTAATACCGAAAATATATCACTTGATTATTTGATCAATTCAGAGTCACTAAAACATTATTTCAGTATTCGCAGACTGGTTCTAGAAAATGAGTTATCTGCGCATGTCTTCAGGTGCATGGAGACCAAGAACTGTAAGTACGCATGTCTGAGTACATCGAAACGCGCACACCAACCAACAGTCGTCTCTCTGTAATCATTGTTTTTTATTTGACTATACTTGTTCTGTTATTATGATTTTATGTAACCATGCAACAATAAATGTAAGCATGCTGCACTATATAAATTGTATATAAAAGCTTGCTAACTGGCTCACAAATGGGTTACGGAACCACTCACAAGACGAAGAGATCATTAAAAACATATGCAGGCGTGGATGGGAGGTGTCTGACCCAACGTGACAGGCCCCATGTCCGCCATATTAAAACGTACGTAAGATAGAAGCCGCTACGACATTTCTGAATGACCTCAAATGACCTGTGACAAGTCTCTCAACTTGTCGCCCTATGACATCACATACATTATTTTACGAAGAAAATGTTGAGAGCGAATATAACTGGCTCACAATATATGTACATATGCACCATCACGACTTTCTCGTGTTTGATTGATGCGAACGGTGCCTTTTCATTCACAATCAGCATGGATTTTATACCAATATTGATCTTGTCCGGATCGGGTCCTTGTATGATGTAATAATTGCAGTTACAGGGGTAAAATATTGTACAAACATGTGGGTAAGGTGGAGATAGACTGGCCAGCCCGCAGTCGAACTGATGCATCTATCCACCCAAAGTTGTGCAAGGCCACAGCAGGAGTGAGTGGCTCAGATAGCTCCACATTCTCAAATGTGTGAAGATATCGGTCATGTGTACAGTCAAGTATGGTAAGAGTTCCGCTCAAGCAATCCAGATAGAACCCAAGACGGACAGATCCATCTTGTGCATTACCATCTGGATATACAGGCAAATGTAGAGAACTTTTGTAATCATGACAGCAAGAAAAGCTGTCGGGGCACTCTGTATATACATGTATATTCACAGACCAAGCATTCTCATCACCCATGTAGCGGGACATCGGTTTACTCCGGCGCACAACACCTGCTGAATATACAAGCTTATTTTCACGCCGTTTCCCCATTACAGTGTAGGCCACATCCATCTCCCAGTACACTCGTCCGTGCTGATAGGAGTTGTCGGCCAGAGTTCCATGAAAACCGCCAGTGTGTTGACACCGTTGCCGAATGAACATGACTTGGCCGTTATCTTGTACGGATACACAGTCAAGCATCGCTCTTCCCAATGAAAACACTGGACCTGAAACACGAACGACAATTACCAACCCTATGATCGGACCTACATGTACGTAACTATAAACGGACTTTTGCATGAAACTGTGAAAATGAATTTCTATGTAGACGGCTTCGACCATTTTGTTCATAAGCACCATCTAATTTGAGATGATGTATCGGATTACTCATGTGCAACTACCTGTATCTCCGCCCTGGTTTGCAAATACTTTCAAGTAATTGGGCAAATAAGAGCTTGAAACGTCATTCACGCGAAAAGCTTCGATTACAATAGGAAGTTGACAAACTGGACACAAATCAAGCACATAATCCATTATTTCTTTTTTATTTTAAAGATTTAGGAGGGTGGTCAAATCAATTAGAACGACTTCCGTTAAAAAATGGGGGATGGGTAATTCTTAATAGCCTGAAGGAATTGTTAGAAAATTTACCATAATCGTACTTACACAATATGGTATGTTCTCCAATTTTGTACTCCAGTGATCCCTCTTCCTTTCTAAACACTAGCGATCCATCCTTCATCCCGCACACTACTGATCCATTTACCATAATCGTACTTACACAATACGGTATGTTCTCCAATTTTGTACTCCAGTGATCCCTCTTCCTTTCTAAACACTAGCGATCCATCCTTCATCCCGCACACTACTGATCCATTTACCATTATCATACTTACACAATATGGTCTGTTCTCCAATTTTGTACTCCAGTGATCCCTCTTCCTTTCTAAACACTAGCGATCCATCCTTCATCCCGCACACTACTGATCCATTTACCATTATCATACTTACACAATATGGTATGTTCTCCAATTTTGTACTCCAGTGATCCCTCTTCCTTTCTAAACACTAGCGATCCATCCTTCATCCCGCACACTACTGATCCATTTACCATTATCATACTTACACAATATGGTCTGTTCTCCAATTTTGTACTCCAGTGATCCCTCTTCCTTTCTAAACACTAGCGATCCATCCTTCATCCCGCACACTACTGATCCATTTACCATTATCATACTTACACAATATGGTATGTTCTCCAATTTTGTACTCCAGTGATCCCTCTTCCTTTCTAAACACTAGCGATCCATCCTTCATCCCGCACACTACTGATCCATTTACCATTATCATACTTACACAATATGGTCTGTTCTCCAATTTTGTACTCCAGTGATCCCTCTTCCTTTCTAAACACTAGCGATCCATCCTTCATCCCGCACACTACTGATCCATTTACCATTATCATACTTACACAATATGGTATGTTCTCCAATTTTGTACTCCAGTGATCCCTCTTCCTTTCTAAACACTAGCGATCCATCCTTCATCCCGCACACTACTGATCCATTTACCATTATCATACTTACACAATATGGTCTGTTCTCCAATTTTGTACTCCAGTGATCCCTCTTCCTTTCTAAACACTAGCGATCCATCCTTCATCCCGCACACTACTGATCCATCTTCATGTTTACGGGCCAAGTAGATTTCTTCTTTCGTCAATGGCTGATCTTCTTGGGATTTTCTAAAATCTCTCTCACAAGACTTGTATGACTGCAGCAAGCTTTCTGTTCCTTCTATTCGGCTGATAACGCTGTCATTAAAAATCATGAAAAAATTTCAGTTTTCAACTAACTTGTGCTCAGAGTGGACGTTTCTTAGTTACATGTACTACAACCGACTAAATGAGTTATTCTTGTACTTACTGAGTGTAACAGTATACGACGAATTATTATTTTTAGAAAGCTCTTCTTATGTGAGGTAATCATCACAGAAACATACCTTTGAATTGTTTCGTCTGAAATCTAGAACGAAAAGCAAGAAGAACAGGTGAATTTAAGTGTCATTCTAGTTGTATCCGCTGCAAGAAATATTACAATTAATGAATGCCTTGTCTGAAACATTGATATAGTTCCAGAGATCAGCAAATCATCGGTACCATGAAAACAACTGAAGCATGTACATGTAGACCAATATAATTAAAATAGATAATATTCATAACACATACTAATATGCATGAAAAAATCTAAATTACATTCATGCAAAATTGCAAAATATAATGCATACATTTATAGAAAAAGTATTTTGTGCAGGGCTTGAATTAAAAGTTGACATGCACCCTGCCCACAGGTTACCATGAGATTATAGCAACTGATTTACATGTAACTTAATTATGAATTGCTAACTCGACTGGTTATCGATAGTGTTGCATTTAACATGGTAGCATTGATGGTAACCTGGTTATCGCTTTTCTGAGGTCAGAACAGTCCGGTGTGGAGACTTAGAATATCCGGTGGTTAGCAAAGAGTGTCCAGTTTCTATCTTTTAACACAGCTGCAACATTTTCTTCATTTTAAAGATAAGTTTCCATCCTTAGTTTATATAGAAAAGCATACGCGAAGGGTCATTCTTTGCCAGGACATTCTTAGCCATCACACCGGCAATCTGAATAGACAGGTTCTCGCTCATACCCAGGGAGCTTACCATCAGGTATTGTATAGCATCGTTATTTTCGAAGTATTCTTGTTTTCCTTCCAAGTAGCTCTCAATGTTCTTCGACTGTAGCTGAAGCTTTCCCATTTCCCTTTTCATTTGATGTAACAGAGAATCACGCCTCTCCTCAATGACCACCAAGAACTCGGACTTCCAGCTATCCAGAGCAGCTTGAACGTTCTGGTACTTTGTCTCGATGGTTTGAGAATCTTGGTCGGAACATCGCTGAAAGTAGACATATATGAGCTATTTCATACAAGACTGCTAGGAAATAAAGTAAAAACATCATCTTGCATGTAATATAAAGAGAGGTATAAGCCATATAATACATAGCGATCGATGATCTAGATTTTTGAGCCGAGATTTCATCTGAGGATCTATACATACTCGAGGATCTAAACAGACTCGGACCCTCAGAGTTTGGCATCGCGTCTCGCAGGGGACCAAAAAATTTGCTTTATCAAGAAAGTTCAACCAAAAATAATGCGATATCAATGTTACAATGTATCTACTCTATAAACGACAATAGTATATATGAAGTAAAATGAGCTGGATTCTCAACAATTATTGACCTACCAATAAAACTTTTAATCAGAATCGTTTGATTGGTGACTGCCAGATAGGTTAGGGCAACGAAAACTCCCTATCAAACTGACACATATGAAACCCTGGCTTCTCTCCTAATGCCTGTTTGTTGTAAAATCCCGTTTGTCTGTTTGGGTACAACGTCTTTCAACAAACTGGGTCGTGATTCACACTTTCATAGTAATAATTACCTTTACATCCTCTTCTCGTTTTGACAGCTCTAGGATACAAGTGCTGATCTCATCGTATGCTTTCTTCAGTAGGCTTGTCTTGGCCGACATTATTTTCTGGGGAAATTGATACTAAACAAGGTAACCACTGATTTATATTGTCATGATTGTCACGATATAGAGCATATTGTATTATTCTCTTCAAACGAAAGTGGATCTAATGCAATACATGTATTTTATCATTGTTGGGTTTCGAGTGAAATAACGGTTCCCTTCAGATAATAGAGTATTTCAAACAAATATTTACAATTCCCGCATCCATAAACGAACTACTTCCTTCACACGACATTAATAGCTATCGATATAATGGCGGTGATCTGTATAAATGAATGAAAATGTTTCTTTGTTAATCATGAAAATATACAATCTGAAAAAATAGTTTACACACCTTTTCTCTACCATGCGCAGCTTCTGCGGTTTTAATATCATGTTTCGCATGATGCTGCACACTACATGCCAAACAACACAGATGTCTGCAGTCACTACAGAACACCTTGAGCGGTTCGTCATGTTCTTCACACACGGGGATAACAGCATATTGCTCGGCATCAACAAGCACGTGTTTTGAAAGCGGCCCGCGCATTGGATGAAAGGCGATCAGACATTCTCGACAATACAGACATGCACACTTCACACAACCTTTGATAGCAGTATTGGGCTGGTCACCTTCACACAATGAACATTTGGGAGCATCACCGTCTTGCATGGACTTGGTCGATCTAACGTCGTGTTTGTCCGCCTCGGCCTTGTATTTCTCCACAATATTTGTAATAGTAAAATGGACCGGTAGCTTGGAGACTCCGTCTCTGTCAAGATCTACAACTTTCCTGCAAATTGGACAGCAGAAGTTAATCACTTCTGTAGGTGTCACAGATGCATTTGAATCAGTGGCTAACTTCTCCATAGGCACATTATCATCCCCGCTATCGCCTGTTGCTGTATTCGAACCAACGTATATCTTGAGGCATTCCCTACAGAAGTTGTGCTGACAGGGTAGTTGGACAGGGTCGGTGTAAATCTCTGTACAAATATGACACGTTAACTCTTCCCCCAAAATCTTGGGCAGGTACTCAGCCATTGTTCTGAAACAGAAATGTGGAGAGCGATATAGAATGACAAACCGCTTTACATGTGGGACAGTCTACCAAACATATGTTTAATATCCACAAATATGAACAGATATACATTTAAATGTCCCATGAATGCACTGTACCAGCAGACCACAAATAAAACTATGCCATGAGCGTGATATTCAGCTGTGCACACTGAAATGTTGAAACTGAGCCATATATAATTTCTAACGAACAGTGTCCACAACTTGACTACAATTAGATTAAACCAAGCCAATTCTACGTTCAAACTACGAATTGCATGTGGCCTTGATGTAGACGTTCCGCAGTCTTCGAAATCCGAGGTGTAAATGTCATCTACGAACCAGAGACAAACCAATCAAAACCTCCACATCGATTGTATGTAGACGGACCATCTCCGTCAGTAGCCGAGTCATTCCTCATAATTTGGCCGTTAATTAGGTTGACCCGACAATATGGTTCAGTGAACCAATAACCCACTTCAATAGCACGTTCCAAAATTCAAATGGATTCGAATTAAATTTTCTGAAAATTTCATAACTGTATTATTAGACAAAATTGTTCCATTTTAATTGTATGCAAAGGAGCCGGCGCCGTCTAATGGGATTTTGGCTCCCATAAAGTGCGGATTGGAGCACCAAAATGAAATATCGTACACAAAAAAGAAGAAAAAAAAAAATTCAGTGAGCGGAAAGTATATTATCGTATGCTCTGAGTATTTGTAGGTCCAGATTTTTTTTTTTTTTTTTTTTAAGTGGTGAATTTGTGCAAAATCGTTTATTTTGAGGTGAAAACAGCCCACTTTTCTCTTCGTAAACATATGAAGCCAGTCCAAAACCAAAACCGTGTTTGGAAAACAACAAACTTTTCACAGGGTGAATATATCGGGGTTAACGGTTATCTTGGTTCTCGACGAGCTTGATATGTTTGCGGAGAGAAATTGTTCTGTTTTCATCTCAAAATAAACTATTTTCCAGTAGTCCACTACCACAAGATACTGTTATTCTTAAACCCTAAAACTCATATAGAAAATACTCAGAGTATAAGACAAGATAACATACTGTACGTAACTGAAAAATGTCTTTCGTGCGTGATATTTCATTTTGGCACTCCAAACCATACCTTGTTGGGTCAATAACTCACTAAACCGCGCCAGGTCTTTTGAAATGAATTCCATCGCCCAATGAAAACCATACATCATCTGTATAATCGTGACAGCGTTACAAGAAAAAAAAAAAAAAAATATATATATATATATATAAAACTTGTCACTAATGAGTCTTTATGAATTGTGTATATCTACTGATTACTTCCAATATTCTATGTAAAAGAAGAAGCACGTATTAGGTAAGGCACGAAGCATGATTACACTTGATTACACGGTGACCTAATCTTAACCGTTGAAATTATGAAAATCCAGGAAGTGTCCAGCAGATCACTTTATTGACACTACCATTACGCTAGACTTCCATTTATATCTGTACCAACATCTGCTAGCGCTTCTGCTAGTGTGGTTCTATTCATTTTCAGTGGTTTTACAATCATTGCTTCTGAAAACTCCTGGATTTTTCATTAGTTTTCGAAATTTAGCATGTAGGCTACATATATTGTACATATAGAACCGTGCCAACATTTTATCATTGCAAGATCTGAAAGGGGCGTATTATTCACATTTACATACATGTACATGTACTTTCAAACAAAAATTTTAAATCCGATAAAATACATGTCTAAGACGGATTAGAAGGCAAAGTTTGGAGTTTGAACGGTCTACATGTATCTAGTTTGGCAAACTTTGAAACTTTTAATCAAACTAAACTATTGTAATTTTAACTATTGTAATTGCTTCAATTACATTTAACAAAAACCATTTTCATGCGATAAACAAAAAATAATCACGCTGTACTGACCAAATTTATACCTTTCGAAAATACATATGTTTTTTCCATCCATTAATTGCATTCAAATTTAGTAAAAACTAGGAGGGCATTGGGAATTTCTGTAAGGGGGACTCTTCTCCTTAATAACAAGAGAAAGATCTTTTGAACCTGTTATGAATGGCACATTCTTATCTGCAACCCTGGATAATATTAGCTTTAAAATATTCACAAGTTCACCACTGCGAATATTGTGGGTACATATCCGACATCTAAGAAGTTCCCTACATCCTTGAGTGTACCAAGATATGTTGTTTTGCCGATAAATGAAAATTATTGTCAAATAATAGTATTTGTGTATGTACAATTATAACTGAGTTGCAACGTTAAACCTTAATTCTCTCTCTCATAATTGAGTTATCTGCCCCTAACCTTTTTCCGGTGCACCTAGACACCCTTGCACGAGGTACCCATAGCAACAATCGATTGCATCAGCTATTCAGCCTTTTAGATGCTGAATCATACTGACAAGAAGCAAAGGATATTCACCATTCTTGGTACTGGAAAAACAGTTTGTATATATCATTTTCTCACGTCATTATTTTATCACACGTGTTGATAATGGGTCACTCCTTCGCTAATCGGCTTGAAAAAAGTCCAGTTTCACGGCCTGCCTGATGGGGTTACGATTCGACCCGGCAGGCGAGCAAACTCGCCGTACTTTTCTTCGTACAACCCAGGGGCGGTTTTCAACCTGTAAGCATCTCGGTCATCTATACGCGGTAAGACTCACCCTGGGATCGTGTGTATCCATTTACAGCCTACTTTCGGCAAGTGCGAGAGGGAATTTCCAGAAATCAATACCACGTGACTTCGTCAGCCAATCAGCTAAAGTCTACCGACGTAACCCCAACGTAACTCGCCATTTTCGAATCATGTGATGCCCTACTTGTTGAAAATTACAGATCTACAACACCTCTTGGGTGATACGAAAGTTATTTATACCTATATATTTTGTAAGCCTAGCCTATATCTGTTTCTCAAGTGGTTTGAAAACCTGTAATTTATCAGATTTCTCGAGTCTGTTCTCTGCCGGATGAAGACCGAACAGAATCCCGTAATATACCGGATATCGCTCCGCAATAATGGAGACTCACGATTCGCAAGCCATCTTATGGATGGCGAAGTGTACGCAAATGGGGCGGTTTTCATTCAACTAATGCAACAAAACCTTGCAACCGACCTATTATTATTCACTCATTTTCTAATACACAGTATGCTCACGACCGTATTGGTCAATTATTTAATACCCCGTTTCTCCTGAAATCTACCTTCCAATTACAACAACAACGTCGTTGATCGCGAGCTTGAACAGATGATACGCCAAACGCCTTGGGCTCGACTCAACTAGCTTTGTGGCATCATAGGGGTTTCTGGAAAGACACAATGAGTTCCTGCTTGCCTTCAGACGGGGGTCCATCTTAATCATGTTCAGACAGTTGAAATGCAAAAATAGTCGCCATTGGGAATTTCAAGAGGAAGGGTGTACATGTATTTTCCTAATCATGAGTTACATGACATAGTTTTCATTTAGTCCTATGTGTTTTACATGTTGGAGTGCCATACATTTTAATTGCCTTGATTAATTAGGCCTATAATTCACTCACTGTGGAAGTCCACCATAGGTGTTTCCTTATTACACATGACAAGTGTGTCATCTCTTGATGTTGTTACATATGGAAGAGTGCCATATATTTTGTTTGACATGGGAATGTGCCATATGTTTTTATTGATGCACATATGGAGAGTGTGCCATATGATGTGATTGTATTTACATATGGAGAGTGTGCCATATGATGTGATTGTATTTACATATGAAGAGTATGCCATATGATGTGATTGTATTTACATATGAAGAGTATGCCATATGCTGTGATTGTATTTACATATGGAGAGTGTGCCATATGATGTGATTGTTTTACATATGGAGAGTGTGCCATATGATGTGATTGTATTTACATATGGAGAGTGTGCCATATGATGTGATTGTTTTACATATGGAGAGTGTGCCATATGATGTGATTGTATTTACATATGGAGAGTGTGCCATATGATGTGATTGTATTTACATATGGAGAGTGTGCCATATGATGTGATTGTTTTACATATGGAGAGTGTGCCATATGATGTGATTGTATTTACATATGGAGAGTGTGCCATATGATGTGTTTGTATTTACATATGGAGAGTGTGCCATGATGTGATTGTATTTACATATGGAGAGTGTGCCATATGATGTTTTTGTTTTACATATGGAAGTGTGCCATATGATGTGATTGTATTTACATATGGAGTGAGTGCCATATGATGTGATTGTATTTACATATGGAGAGTGTGCCATATGATGTGATTGTATTTACATATGGAGAGTGTGCCATATGATGTGATTGTATTTACATATGGAGAGTGTGCCATATGATGTGATTGTATTTACATATGGACAGTGTGCCATATGATGTGATTGTATTTACATATGGACAGTCTGCCATATGTTTTTGTTGATGCACATATGGAGAGTGCGCCATATGTTGCATTTATTTACATGTGGAGGTGTGCCACATGTTTTTAATCATCCACATATGGTGGTGTGCCAGATGTTTCGCTGAATTTACATGTCAAAGTGTGTCATGTTTTTAACAATTATGTATACAAGTAGTTTGCTCTCCTCCGTTTGCAATTGTGTTATTCCAGCTGCTCATGATGCCAAGATGATCTCATAAGCGGTTTGTCCCACCACGCCTAAGGGCCTCTTCACTGCCTAGATTCCAGGAAGGAGGCCAGTCCCACTGAGACCTCTACACATGTCAACCATGCAGGAGGTGAAATCTCTATCACCTTGACTATCCAACAATCAAGTGGAAATTCCTGCACAGATTTACAACCTATAGTAACGCATTTGCTTTGTTCTTCGATTTCTAACAGCACAATCCTTTCCTACTGCCGCATACTGTATGTTTATCAATTTCTTATCCCTCCACAACAATAATTACCCAGGTTTTCCCAGCCACTCCATTAGTGCTGGCAAATTATGTTGCATTCCTTTAAATTTTAATTTAGTCCACAAATAACCAATAACTTTCTCCTTTGTAAAGTTCTGAAGGGTGTTAAAAATCTTAAATCTACACAGGATATTCGGATGCCCATTACTTTGCAATTCTTAAAAAACTGGTGAATTCAGTGGATAAGGTATCGCCTGCATATTTTCAAAAATCCATATGCAATGCCACGTTTCTGATTGCCTTTCCTCTGGGTTGGAGAATTCACGGTATCTCAAACTAACAAAATCGAACATGTCCTGCAGGTTAAAGACCTTGACTTTCAGGTCAATTCCACTCATGTTATCGGCCTAACATTCATTCTGAAACATTTCAAACACAGTGGCATGCACCCCATGACCATAAGTATTCCACGGTATCGGGACTCTACGTTATGTCCAGGGCAATTCCAGCATGACTCGGGTTACATTCAGAGCCCCAAAAGCAAATTGATTTTGCTCAGATTTTCATATAAATGGCATGTAACTCCCATCCTCCAGTTATTTACTTCAGGGTAGGACCTAACCAATTACACAACCAGTTGGTTGTCTCAGTTCAAATTGTATTGTTGATGTACAAAAGCAAGAGCGTGGCATGATCCTTCGATCACTACAGTTCAAATGAGATTTCTCTTCAAAATAATTATGTGAGAGAATTTACCCAACTTTCATTAAACAAAGTACATAGCAAAATATATGTGCAATATTGAACTTGATATATAATAGTGACAGGGAGATAATCAAAGAAGATAGCGTGACTCGGGTTACTGTGACTCCGGTTACAGTTTGTCCGTGGCTGAATGTTGATGCAAAACTTTACTCAAAACAGAATTATGCAACACTTAACAATAAATGAACAATACTATATCATAATTCTAAATGTACTTGGGTAGAATACACAGCTTTTTATCATGTTTATTCATGACTTCCAGACCACTATAGTTCAAATGAGATTTCTCTTCAAATTCATTATGTGAGAGAATTCATCAAACATTGATTAAACAAAGTACATCCATTGCAAAATATCTGTGCAATATTGAACTTGAAAAATAATAGCAACAGGAAGATAATTTATAGAAGACAGCATAATTCAGGTTACCGTGACTCCGGTTACAGTTTGTCCGAATCTAATCTTGGACACAAAACTTTATTCAATACAGAATATGCAACACTAGTAATATATGAACAATGCTGTATGATAATTCTAAATGTGCTTGGATAGAATACACAGCTTTTTTATCATTTTATGTTTATTATTACCGTACCACCACATCACTGCAGTATCATGGTGTGGTACACATTATGTGTAGTATTTTAAATGCTTCACAGGACTCAATCACTAAGACCAATTCAAAAGAAACACTTCAATGTGATGTATATGCAGATCAATAAACACATGAAGAACTTACGTAGACCTTTGTAAGCACATACATGTATTGCACACAAAGAATCAAAATGCAAATAGCAAACATGACAACCCAAACTAATACCAGTTCTTGAGAGGATTTGAATCTACTGTCCTCATTATCAATTGGTGTAGTTTATATCTTCTGTCGAAGACAAATGTACATGTCAACACAGAAAAGAGTTCAACAATCCAACTCTTAATGTCCAAGGTGCAGTGAATAGCCACCGCACACATAAAGTGCAGGCGCATCACGTTGGGCACACCGGTTCTCGTCAGATCACCGAAGTTAAGCAGCGTTGAGCTCGGTCAATACTTGGATGGGTGACCGGGTGCTGTACTGGCTGGGCTGATCAGTGTCCAGCATAATAGGAACTGTGGACACTCTCGTGTTCTGGCACATGTAGGCACCGTCGTGATATGACTGAAACAATGTTGAAAACGACGTTAAAATCCTACTCACTCACCCTGTACCGCACATAACAAAATCCCAAATAAGCAGATCATGCACAAATGTGTATAGTCGTATTTGAAAGTCAAAAGAATCAAAATATAACTGATCAAAATTCCAACATCAATTGTGTATGATCAATACAAATGTAGTAGTTTAACATACAGCTGCAAAGTTAGTTATTTTCTTTACATTACATTTAACGAGATGCACATCACATGTGACTCTGGTTACAATTTTCAAAGTACTAGATTCTATTCAATATATATCAGTTGCTTTATCAGAAATGACTAAGGCATAAGCAAGACAAAGAAATTATGAAATATTTCTTTAATGCTCCTCACGGTTAGTTTAGAAACAAATCATTTTTCCTGACTCGGGTTACATGATGTGACATGATAACATACAAATGTGTATGCTGCCAAGCTACCTAGATTTCTTTTTAAAAGTACTTGATTATTACAACGTATTGTGGAGAAAAGATAAAGATTTATTCAGTAAAGTAAGAGTAGACAGGATGACAAATCTATCCTCTGATGAACATAGAATTTTATGCTATTTTGTACGACATTTCATCAAAGTGGAATAAAACCCCCAAAATATTATTTCCAGTAACTTAGGAATATAAACTATGTTATAGGAAAAGAATTAGTTAGATATCAGTAATTGTCAATGACAGCTGTGTCGCATGGGGTCATTGAGGCAGGTGTAAGAAAATTGGGGCGTTGGAAGTCTGATGCTTTGAGACATTATCATAATTCATATTTTCTAAGAATTTATCTGACTCAAATAAGTGTCTGGTTTTATAACCTCCCATCTAGATGTCCATGTGTCTTTCCCCACACATGTGATATTCTTCTTGCAAAGAGTCCAGCATTGCCTGCTCTTGCTAACCTGTGTGTCATAATCAGGTCTGCATGATGGTGGTTTAAAAAAGGGTATTGAATACAGAAGAGATGTCAGCACTGCCTGTTCTCATGGCCCTTACCTTACTGTACACCTCCAATTCATGATACATATTGCATATATTATATAGCTTGAATGTCTATGGTTACATATTGTAGATATGGAAGGACAGTAGTGTCTGCTTTACATGTCTACTCATTGTGTTAAAACGGTGTGATATTGATTCTATGTTCTTGTTCGTAATGTTTCTCAATGATTATGCCATTATCTCTTCTTTTTCATAGGCTATCAGAATTTACCAACTTGCTCGATCTCTTGGTACATGCTAGTAATTGCTTTATCTTATGTATTTCTGTTGGTGTTTCAGTATACAGGAGTCCAGCAAAGACTGCTCCCGGTTCGCCGCCTGAACATGTATGTTTACTTATCGATATCCCCTGTAACACTTTTATCTGTGAAAGATTGGTCAGAGATTTCGGGTGGGGCGTGATAACAGCTTCACACTGTTATCCTTTGTGGCCCTTTTTCTGCCCCCACCTTTGCTGGGTACAAACTTTATTCAAAATTTCTCTCTTTGGGGGCATGTCTTGATCTCAACACTTTATTGGATTATTTCATTGGTATATGCCCCCATTACTTGTCGGTCATTATTTGTTTGACCTGCTCTGTCATTTATAATAAATGACCTTATCACAAACTTCTGTGTTTTGTTTTTGTATTAGTTAGCAAACTGAGCTTCATCTCTGACCGATCTTGTAGCGTACACAAATGAAAATTATTGTCAAATAATAGTATTTGTGTATGTACAATTATAATTGAGTTGCAACGTTAAACCTTAATTCTCTCTCTCATAATTGAGTTATCTGCCCTTAACCTTTTTCCGGTGCACCTAGACACCCTTGCACGAGGTACCCATAGCAACAATCGATTGCATCAGCTATTCAGCCTTTTAGATGCTGGATCATACTGACAAGAAGCAAAGGATATTCACCATTCTTGGTACTGGAAAAACCCTCTCCGCCCACCCAGACTTTTCTGTTATTTTCTATTTTCGGCCCTTTTTCTGCCCCCACCTTTGCTGGGTACAAACTTTATTCAAAATTTCTCTCTTTGGGGGCATGTCTTGATCTCAACACTTTATTGGATTATTTCATTGGTATATGCCCCCATTACTTGTCGGTCATTATTTGTTTGACCTGCTCTGTCATTTATAATAAATGACCTTATCACAAACTTCTGTGTTTTGTTTTTGTATTAGTTAGCAAACTGAGCTTCATCTCTGACCGATCTTGTAGCGTACACAAATAGTATTGCTGACCGCCGACCACTGACCACCGACCACGCTACAATACCTTCAGTTACTGAATGTTATGCTGTGGATTAATTTGTGCTATTCATCCTAGGTTGTGACTCGTGTTCGTGGTTCATATTCATGCGTTTTTGCGAATGTAACCGCCAGTAACGAAAATATGACCATGATATATAGTTGCCATTCACACTGAAGCATGTGTCCGACACAATTGTACTTCTCTTAACTCATGTTACATGCGTCAAATCCGACGTTCGAGAAGCAGAAGCTTGTATATACCGGTACTTAGGAATCTCGGAATAATTCGTACATTAACGGTGTCATTGAGGACATAAATAGGTTGGAAGGAAAGTCCAGAATGAACTATACCGTTAGAAAACAAGGTTTATGGTAGGCCTAATCTAAATTTACTTCCGTGTTAACACTTGTTACCAACTTCCTCGACGGAACGCATTGTATATCAATGCCAGATATAGAAGATTAAGGAAACTGAACAAAAGCAACTTGAAAACAATACAAGAAATATTTATTGCTCAAATAAAATGTCTAAAATTTCTACAAATATTTACTCTATAGAACAAGATAGTGGTTTAGAGACTGGCGAATAGACTCGTCTATTATTCGATGAAAATACTCTCAGTGTATAATAGACTGATAACCGGTTATATATGATCACAGTGAATGTAAAATATACAAAATATATATCTAAAGGCGGTAGTGGTTGTTTAGATTCCGGCATGTTATTGAGGGCTTGGGACCCACCTGAGCGGCCTTTCACACACCTCTGGACAGTTGTCGTTTTATCGTGAGAACTATGAACATGATCAATATACATATACACAATAGAAAGCTTATTTCTCTGTGATTACAAACATGTAAATATATTGGTTGTCAGATCTGTAGATATACAGTTATTTATACCTATATAACGTCTACTCCTTTCACATGTTTCATTAAACAAGCCTCCATACTCAAACTTATTTCTTTGAGAAGTTCACAATTTTCTATTAAATTGTTAACTTTATCGAGTAGAAAAACCTCAATCAGACGAAAAATTTGCCAGTCATAATAAGATTTTGAAGGCTAAAATGGCACCTAAGCAAACATATATTCACCAAAAGAAAGAAATCCATATGGTACTAAAGTAATGTGAAAAAGCACAATTTTTTTGTAAATTTTGACCCCAAGGCGAATAACAAGCCCATAAACAGTCCGTTTAGACGATTTTCTTCCAGCAACAAATTTGATGACATTTGGGCCTGGGGGTAATCGAGGATGGTGTACAAAGATCGTGCTATCGGTGAACCTGAAACGATAAACAGGAAAGAAGGCTCCTTATCCAGACTGTTGTGCTGATGATAAAGCTTCAGATGCAAACACACTGTTAAACTGATATATAAATATTAAATTTTAAATCAACAAAAGCGATTAGAAATGAATTTGAACCAATACTGTGTCATTTATACAGATGATTAAATTTGACAACATTAGTCCTGCGCCAGGGAAATTACATCGCTTCAAAGTGTCTAACTGGAGAGGGTCAAATCCCAATAGGACAATTCAACAGGACGGGAATATCATAGCTGGTCAGTCATTGCAGGTACTGGGTTACGAACAGTATGATGAAATTGTGTGTGGATATGATACCCGGTACAATACAGAACATATCGAGGAATATAATGAAAGAATATGGCGTATAAAGTGAAATATTTAGTAAAGCCTTATCAGATCTGACATTCAACAGCAACTGTTATTACTGAATTTCCGTATATAACAAAAAATATCTACAAAATACTTGACTGCTGAGTGAAATAAAGATAAACAAACATCTACTTTTAGAACCTTAAAGACAAAGGCCGGGATTTCTTAGCCGCGGGTTGACATTTTTCCAGATTGTCAGAGGCCTTCCTCTTCAGTTTGGATGGGCCCGTTCGTTGACGTAATAGTGGTTGGATGTTCTTAATGTTCTCTTTATCTGTCTCAACTCTTGGTAAGTTGTTTAACACTGGACTTTCTAGACCGAGAGGATCTGTTACCCTGGGAGGGAGAAGGTCACGTGGGTGCAGACCCCTCCTGTTGAGCATTTCTGTAAACTTTACCAGATGAGAATGTCTGCGATTTATCTGCTCAAACTCTTCGTCATCAATTTCACTTCCCCAATCCTCGTCGTCATCACTATAATCGTCATCAGTTCCCTCTTCGTCTGAATCATCTCCCTCATCAACATCGTCATCATCTTCGTCCTCGTCATCATCTTGGTCTCCAACGTTACTCCGCTCTGTGCTAGAGGGACAGTTCTTGTCTATCTTTGTCACGGGAAGGTCTGCCAGGGGACGACGAACACGAGGGCTAGAATGTACCGACTCTGTGGAGGACGAATTGGACGGGTGATCCTTTGAGGATCCCTCATCAGTAGAAGACACTGTCATGATTCGGGTAGAACTCTGATCATCATGATATACAGCCCAAGTTTGTGAGACAGGAGAAATTTCAGGAGGTTGAAATTCGGTTGGGCCACTTCTGGTCTCAGACTTGCCACCGGAGTCTGGGGTACTAGGTGTCTCGTGAGATGATTCAGACGTCTTGTCAACCAGATCTGCAACGAAGAATAATAATAAATATTCAATATATTTTTGGTACAGAGGTTTCACTCTTCAGAACATGAATACGAATACAGACAGTGGTGTTTTTGTATAACATGGGCAGGAAGGGCCCTCTCCCTATAACCTATATTACCAGAGCAGGGATCAGCATTTATAAAATGTCCGAAAACTATTTTTCGGTCTCGTGTGTTTTATCATGGGAACAATTTGTTTTCTAATCAGATTGGCTAATCAAGTACCACCAATGTATCGGTTCCGTATATAAGTCGTCAACTGGCAAATTGTATTTCAAAGAAAGAATGCTAGCAAGTGTATTGCTTGATGGACTTGAATGTCAACTATTAATTTACCAAGATATGCGGTATTTATTGAGAAACAGTTGAACTATAAGGAACTCTGGGAATTGTTGATTGGCCTTTGTATCAGTAAAGTACTTTGCAATATTTGTGTCGTGTTTTATGCCTAATCATTCAACCAGGTTCTGAAAGTACAATCAAAGGAACGTGGTGCTGCTCCAGAACCGTTGGAATTGTCTGGTGCCCTTTTCCTCCGGAGGTATCGACATAACAACCAAGGTTCTGGCGCAGCGTCCTCAGTAGTATGGAAAGCGTAAAAAAGGTCGCATTGACCTCTTTGCACTTAAACTTGTGGCGGTCATGTGGCCATCACGTGACCAAGGCATGTACTGAGTTGTTCTGGGTGGGCTCTCGACAGGTGGCGTTGTGGTTATGGATTGCATCAGCATTGGCTGGGTGCCAAGTTTTATATAGTTCTTTGACCTTGAATTAGTCCCAAATACGTGGGAAGCCTGGGGAAATTCTCCGGCAATCTTTAGGGGCGAGAGGGGCCCCTAATGGACCTATTGAGTCGAGTGAGGTATCAATGTGAAGCATATGTGAGGGGGCATCCGAAGGGCTGGGTGTGGGGTTGGAATATCGTCATTCTGCGCATGCGCGGTAGACAAAGGGTATGGAAATGGACGTTTTGGGGTCTAGGGGAGTCCCTAGTGGGCCGATTGGGTCGAGTGAGGTATCAGTGTGAAGCATACGTGAGGGGGCATCTGATGGGTTGGGTATGACGTGGAAACGACGTCATTCTGCGCATGCGCAGTAGACAAAGGGTATAGAAATAGACGTTTTGGGATCTAGGTGAGCCACTAATGGGCCGATGAAGTCGAGTGAGGTATCAATGTGAAGCATATGTGAGGGGGCATCCGCCTGGAGTAGTGTGTCGTCCGTTTTCGACATTCTGTGCATGCGCAGAAAGGGAATTGTGGGAAAAGGGTATGGAAATAGACGTTTTGCGGTCTAGGTGGGCCACTAGTGGTCCGATGGAGTCGAGTGAGGTATCGTTGTGAAGGATACGTGAGGGGCATCCGCCTGTAATAGTGTCTCGGCCGTTGTCAACGTTCTGCGCATGCGCAGACAGGGAATTGTGGGAAAAGGGTATGGAAATAGACGTTTTGGGGTCTGGGTGGGCCATTAGTGGTCCTACGGAGTCGTATGAAGTATCAATGTGAAGCATTCGTGAAGAAGCATCCGACGGGGTGGGTGAGACGTGGAACTGACGTTATTCTGCGCATGCGCAGTAGACAAAGGGTATGGAAATAGACGTTTTGGGGTCTAGGGGATCATGGGGAGCTCCTAGTGGTCCGATGGAGTCGTATGAGGTATCAATGTGAATGCATATGTGAGGGGCATCGGCCTGGACTAGTGTGTCGTCCGTTTTCAACATTATGCGCATGCGCAGACAGGGAATTGTGGGAAAAGGGTATGGAAATAGACGTTTTGGGGTTAAGGTGGGCCACTATTGGTCCTATGGAGTTGTATGAGGTATCAATGTGAAGCATTCGTGAAGGAGCTTCCGACGTGGAGCTGACGTCATTCTGCGCATGCGCAGTAGACAAAGGGTATGGACGTTTTGGGGCCTAGGTGGGCCACTCGTGGTCCGGTGGAGTCGAGTAAGGTATCAATGTGAAGCAGTCGTGAGGGAGCATCGGCCTGGACTAGTGTGTCGTTCGTTTCCAACATTATGCGCATGCGCAGACAGGGAATTGTGGGAAAAGGGTATGGAAATAGACGTTTTGGGGTTAAGGTGGGCCACTATTGGTCCTATGGAGTTGTATGAGGTATCAATGTGAAGCATTCGTGAAGGAGCTTCCGACGTGGAGCTGACGTCATTCTGCGCATGCGCAGTAGACAAAGGGTATGGACGTTTTGGGGCCTAGGTGGGCCACTCGTGGTCCGGTGGAGTCGAGTAAGGTATCAATGTGAAGCAGTCGTGAGGGAGCATCGGCCTGGACTAGTGTGTCGTTCGTTTTCAACATTATGCGCATGCGCAGACAGGGAATTGTGGGAAAAGGGTATGGAAATAGACATTTTGGTGCCGACATGGGCCACTATGGGTCCGATGGAGCCGTATGAGGTCTTATTTTGAAGCTCTCGTGAAGGAGCATCCGACTGGATTAATGGTTCCTCCGTGTTCAATAGTCTGCGCATGCACAGTCTGGCCGTAGTATAGAAAGCAGGCATTTTGGGATCGGTGAGTGGGTGAGTGAGGGAGTGAGTGAGGGAGTGACTGGGGTAGTGAGTGAGTGAGTGAGGTAGTGAGTGAGTTAGTGAGTGAGGTAGTGAGTGAGTGAGTGAGTGAGTGAGTGAGTGAGTCTCGGAGCTCTTGGAGCTCAAAGCTCGGAAGTGACGTCATCGTAGGGTGCACTCCAGGGATTCTTCCATTCGGCATGGAATAGACTATGGGTCCGTTTTTCGGCCACCAGTTGTCGTAAAACCTTCAACCCAAATCACTTATATGTATATATTTTCTGAAAGAGCATGATGAAACTTTTATTCTAAGATATAGCAATGCTATGTTATAGAAAAATTAAACTCGAACATTCTCCTCCATGCTTGCTTCATTTTTTCTAGAAAACCCCTTAAAATGTCGAAAAATGGTCAAATTCGGCTCAATTTCCAGAAAAATCTGTAAGAGCGATTTCAATTAAACTTCCTACTCACGTTCCCTGGTCCGGTCTCAACTTAAAAAGGCAAACAAAAGTGGGGGTCAACCTGCCCGTTTTTTGTCAGATTTTTTTCCCGTAAATGAGTCCCGATTTTTAGGCACACCCAAGGGACATAACTGAGGCAGGACAAAATGTACTCCATGATCCCGATCAGCGTGTAGACGAAGCCAGCCCTCGATCTGTACGTACTCGTTTGCAGCTTTGATAATGCTGAAGAGGATGGTATTATAGATATAAGCTATTAGGAAGACAAGAAGAATTATGATGTAGCAGAACAAGGGCAGTCTATCGTATTATGAAACTGTGGAGGGCCACTACTACGAAACTGTGGAGGGCCACCGTACGCATGCGCACGCATCTGTGGTGCACCCGCACCCTGGTGTAAACTATGCTCTACGGGCTATAGGGTCAAAGAGCTCCGAGCTCCAAGAGCTCCGGAGCTCCGAGACTCACTTACTCACTCACTCACTCACTACCTCACTCACTAACTCACTCACTACCTCACTCACTCACTCCCTCACTCACTACCTCAGTCACTCCCTCACTCACTCCCTCACTCACCCACTCACCGATCCCAAAATGCGCAGACTATTGAACACGGAGGAACCATGCTCCCCCATCGGCCCACGAGGGACTCGCCTAGACCCCAAAACGTCTATTTCCATACCCTTTTCCCACAATTCTCTGTTTGCGCATGCGAAGAATGTTGACAACGGACGACACACTAGTCCAGGCGGATGCCCCCTCACATATGCTTCACATTGATACCTCATACGACTCCATCGCCCCCCAAGTGGCCCCCCTAGATCCCAAAACGTCTATTTCCATACCCTTTGTCTACTGCGCATGCGCAGAATGACGTCAGTTCCACGTCTCACCCACCCCGTCGGATGCTCCTTCACGAATGCTTCACATTGATACCTCATACAACTCCATAGGACCAATAGTGGCCCACCCAGACCCCAAAACGTTTATTTCCATACCATTTTCCCACAATTCCCTGTTTGTGCATGCGCAGAATGTTGACAACGGCCGAGACACTAGTCCAGGCGGATGCCCCCTCACATATGCTTCACATTGATACCTCATACGACTCCATCGGACCACTAGGGGCTCCCCTAAACCCCAAAACGTCTATTTCCATACCCTTTGTCTACTGCGCATGCACAGAATGACGTCAGTTCCACGTCTCACCCACCCCGTCGGATGCTCCTACACGAATGCTTCACATTGATACCTCATACGACTCCATAGGACCATTAATGGCCAACCCAGACCCCAACACGTCTATTCCATACCCCTTTCCCAGAATTCCCTGTCTGCGCATGCGCAGAATGATGACAACGGCAGAGACACTAGTCCACGCGGATGCCCCCTCACATCTCCTTTACATTGATACCTCATACGACTCCATCGGCCCATTAGGGGCTCCCCTACATCCCAAAACGTCTATTTCCATACCCTTGGTCTACTGCGCATGCGCAGAATGACAATATTTCAACCCCAAACCCACCTCGGCGGATGCTCCTTCACGAATGCTTCACATTGATACCTCATACGACTCCATAGGACCACTAGTGGCCCACCTAGACCGCAAACGTCTATTTCCATACCCTTTTCCCACTATTCCCTGTCTGCGCATGCGCAGAATGTCGAAAACGGACGACACACTACCGCAGGCGGATGTCCCCTCACGCATCCTTTCACAACGATACCTCACTCGACTCCATCGGACCACTAGTGGCCCACCTAGGCCGCAAAACGTCTATTTCCATACCCTTTTCCCACAATTCTCTGTCTGCGCATGCGCAGAATGTCGAAAACGGACGACACACTACTCCAGGCGGATGCCCCCTCACATATGCTTCACATTGATGCCTCACTCTACTCCATCGGCCCATTAGTGGCTCACCTAGATCCCAAAACGTCTATTTCTATACCCTTTGTCTACTGCGCATGCGCAGAATGACGATATTCCAACCCCACACCCAGCCCTTCGGATGCCTCCTCACATATGCTTCACATTGATACCTCACTCGACTCAATTGGTCCATTAGGGGCCCCTCTCGCCCCTGAAGATTGCCGGAGAATTTCCCCAGGCTTCCCACGTATTTGGGACTATTTTCTCTCCGCGGAGGCGGACCGCATCACCGCCAGACCGCATCACCGCGGAAGAATTCAAGGTCAAAGAACTATACAAAACTTGGCACCCAGCCAATGCTGATGCAATCCATAACCACGACGCCACCTGTCGAGAGCCCACCCAGAACAAGTCAGTCCATGCCTTGATCACGTGATGGCCACGTGACCGCCACAAGTTTAAGTGCAAAGAGGTCAATGCGACCTTTTTTACGCTTTCTATACTACTGTCCTTTTGTCAGAGTGCAGTACTGAGACGACATTTTGGGTTAAAGGCTAGTGGCTGGAGTGTATAAAAGAGTGAACTCTGAGAATTTCTGGGACTTGCTCTGGTAAGCCAGACAAGCCTACACCTCCTGAACAGAAGGCTCCTGGGACCTGACAGACATCTGAGGAATGCTGAAATATGGGAAGGAGCTACAGATGCCGATGATAATAATGGTTCAGTGTCTTGGCTTCATTCTTCTGCTTTGACCCCCTGAAATACTTGGGACACTGTAAAGTGTACTCCAACAAATCATGGGGTTACTGTCAAACTGAAGTAAATAAGACCTACCTATTATCTTTTGCTCACCCAAGATATCTTTGGCTCATCCAAGAAAACATGGACCTCCAAGAAAACATGGACATCCAAGAAAACATAGATTGTTGAAACAGTAGTGGGATGAACACCCCATGCGATCACATCGGATCACAGTACCCCATCCAATCACGTCGGATTACAGTACCCCAAGCAATCACAGCGGATTACAGTACCCCATGATATCACATCGAATTACAGTACTTGATGCAATCACATCGGAATACAGTATTCAACTGCAGCCACTCTTCACCAAACAGTAGTGCATGAACACCCCATGCAATCGCATCGGGTTACAGTATTCGACTGCAGCCACCCTTCATCTAACAGTAATGTGCATAACCACCGCATGCAACCACATCGGGTTACAGTACCCCATGCAATCACAGCGGATTACAGTATTTCACTGCAGCCATCCTTTATCTAACAGTAGTGTGCATGAACACCCCATGCAATCACATCGGGTTACAGTATTCAACTACAGCTGCCTGTAATGGATGCAAGTTTAGTTTATGCACTCCAGCAAGTCTCCACCCCATGAAAGCATACTAGTAATTCCGCTCATTGGTCATAATTAGATTATGCAAAGCAAATCTGAACTGAAGGACATGTTACTATATGAATAAAAGAAGAGTTTATTTATCCTGAGAAATCGGTCTTGAGTTCTTGTTTCTCATTGTGTTGCTTCCCCATCTCCAATGTTATAGGTTCAACATATAACAGCATAGGGGGTATTATTTAGCCAAGTTGATAATCCTTCAACTACCCTAAGTTTTCATATGTTAACTGCTGAAGTATAACTGCTGTAATTGGACTTCACTTGAAGCTTAGCGAAAAGCTTTATCGCTACAGTATATTGTTTTTATAACGGACGATTTTTGGTTCACTAATCGTTGATTCTTACCCTCACCTGAAGGGCCTGATGTATCTGTAGATGTGGTTGTTTCGTCACGACCCTCCGTTGCCTCTGGTTTGACCTTCACAAGAGTTGTTCTTCCCGGGAATATATAACAGTCAGGTTCCGTGTCAAAGACGAACTGATAACGACTTGGGATATTAATGTCCTCAGTGTTCATCAGAGATATGGAATTATATTCTGTAAATAAAGAGGATTTCAAATTTGATATCTCTTTTGCTGTGCTGAATTTTTATCATATTTGCAGGTTTTTGTTATACATATGACTGACGCATAGTACCCATTCAATCATATTATTATGCGCTCAGGGAATCAAGCACGGGATTGAGAGATGACTCTAGGTATGCTGATTGGCAGCGATAGCAAAATACGAACGTAGCGTGCAAGATCTATGGGGCTACGTTTCGTAACATGTGTCTAATTCCGCTTAACCCGGGGCTAGGGGCCGTATGAGCCCATGTACTTGAAGATCCTCATGGTACTCATATGAACAGTCACAATCAAAGCGTGACTGAGATACATCTTTTTTTTAGATGACGACTCTATAACGAATATTATGGAATAAGAATACTGATCAGCGATACGGATTTGATATTTTTGGAACATCATGATGTCTTGCCGGCATCATTGAAAACTGTTGACCGCTTCTCTCTTGCAGGAAACAAGCCTATGTTTATGTATACTTTTGTCTTTTTGAATTTGGTGCCAATACTGTTATATGGAAATGGAATAGGTCTTTGGATTATGGACGCGGATATTCTCTAATGGACGACGGCTGGATTATGAATGACGGACTAGACGCTTGTAATTTCATACTACGTAGTTAACGATGGCTGTTTCCACGCAAGAGAGTATTGTATAAACAGACACAATAAAGGTAACAGATAAAGAAATAGCTGTTAATGGTTGACTATTGTCTGTGAATGTTGGTTTTGCATGGCCTAGAGAAACCATACGAATAGGACAAACGCACAGAAACTCATTCCCATACTGTCCCACAAAAAAGGGTTAACATACCATATTCTGGCCCATTGACCAGAGTCCACATAAACTTCCAGCTAGTGTCAGCACGGTCATCCAAGGCCATGTAACTTCTGTAATTGTCTACCAGAGCCGTCAGTTCCGGAGAACTGGACATACTTCCTTCTCTATAATCAGTCATCTTTAAAATCTGAAAATGAAAGAAGAAACGGTTGTAATAAGGAATTTGCTTCTTTCCCATTAGACGGATAGAATAAAATTGGAACGATTGGAAATATCGGTTAAGAATGAGAGAAAGACTTACTTATCAACATGAGCTATGGGGGTTACCTTTCCTCGTCTTTTATGAGACATCCCAAAACGAAGTTGTTTTGAACCGTCTTGGTATCGTCTATAATGCAGGCTAATCCACTGATATTTTCCCATTCCAGGAAGTTGATGCCCTGGCTCACCTCATCTTTGGCTATCCCAGTGTGGTATCATCAGTATCACCCGACAGAAATCTTCATTCACACCAGGTTTCAATGGGTTGATGTCGAGAACGATTAGTTACAATATGCTCCTCTTGGACAATGCGATCTCCATTGGCGGCTATTCATGGACAAAAATCGACAGCAGGCTGCCTTACACTGGACAGTTCATATAGTCCGGTCATCAGTTGGCCGTTCAGGGGCATGATACATGGGTATGCCAATCGTCTGTTGACGATCCATGGACCATAGGAAGTTAACAGCTGATAGTTCATGGACACCAGTCATCAGTAGATCAGACGTTAGTGGATAGTTCATGAACACGGATGAGTCATCGTTAGTGGACAGTTGAAGTCATCTGAAGTCCAGTCATCTGCAGGTTGTTCATCGACAGGACTGTTCTTGGAAACATGTAGACAGTGTATTGTTCAATGGACATCAGTTGTCAGCGTACTGTTCATGGACATCATTCTTCAGTGGACTGTCCATAGAAACAGGTCGTCAGTATACAGATCATGGACACGAGTTGTCAGTCTACTGGTCATGGACACCAGTTGAAAGTGTACTGTTCACAGAGACCATTCGTCAGTACTGTTAAGGTCATCAGTCGACAGTGTACTGTTCCTGGACACCAGTTGCCAGGGGACTGTTTTTAGACACTAGCCGTCGTCCGTCGATGAACTGTTCAATGGACACAAGTGGTCAGTATACTTCTCGATGGACACCAGTTCTCATTGCCGTCATGGAAATAGCTCGTCAATGTACTGTTCAAAGGACACCAGTTGTCAGTGTACAGTTCATGGACACCAATTGTCAGTGTACTGTTCATGGACAGCAGTTGTCAGTATACAGTTCATGGACATCAATTGTTAGTGTACTGTTCATGGACAGCAGTTGTCAGTTTGCTCTTCAAGGACACTAGCTGTCAAAGCACTGTTTATGGACACCAGTTGTCAGTGGGATGTTCATGGACACCAGTTGTCACTTGTCAGTGTACTGTTCATGGACACCAGTTGTCAGTGTACTGATCATGGACACCAGTTGTCAGTCGTGTTAAAGGACACCAGATGCCAATGTAATGTTTATGAACACCAATGAAAGTGTACGGTTCATGGACATCAGCTGTCAGTGTGTTCTTCATGAACAGTCGTCATTGTATTGTTCAATAATCCCAGTCGTAAGTGAGCGGCTCAATGGACACCAGTTGTCAGTGTACTGTTCATGGACAACGGTCTCGAGTGAACTATTCACGCACACCAGTTGTTACTTGTCGGTGTACTGCTCATGGACGCCAGTTGTCATGTTAGAGTACGGTTCATGGACTTCAGCGGTCAGTGTGCTGTTTATGGACAGTCGTCAGTGTACTATTCATGAATCTCAGTCGTCAGTTTGCTGCTCAATGAACACCAGTTGTCAGTGTACTGTTCATGGACACCAGTTATCGGTGTACTGTTCAATGACATCAGTTGTCAGTGTGCTGTTCAAGGACACCAGTTGTCAATGTACTGTTGATGAACGCCAGTTGTCGGTGTACGGTTCATGAACTTCAGCTGTCAGTGTGCTGTTCATGGACAGTCGTCAGTGTACTATTCATGAATCCCAGTCGTCAGTTTACTGCTCAATGGACACCAGTTGGCAGTGTACTGTTCATGGACACCAGTTGTCAACGTGTTGTTCTGGATTCCAGTTGTCAATGTACTGTTCATGAACAACAGCTGTCACTCGCCAGTGTACTGTTCATTGACACCAGTTGTCAGTGTACAGTTCAGTGAACACCAGTTGTCAGTGTACGTTTCATGAGTATCATGTGTCATTGTGACTTTCATGGACACCAGGCGTCCGTGTATTGTTCAATGAATACCGGTGTCAGTGTACTGTTCACGGACAGTCGTCAGTGTACTGTTCAAGAAACCCAGTCGTCAGTGTACTGTTCAATAATCCCAGTCATCAGTGGCTGCTTAATGGACACCAGTTGGCAGTGTACTGTTCATGGACATCAGTCTCAGGTGGATTATTCATGGCCACCTGTCTTAAGTGGACGGTTCAGGGATACCAGTCGTCAGTGAACTGGTCAATTGACATTTCAACTTTTCAGTGCACTGTTCAATGAACACCAGTTGTCAGTGTATTGTTCAATGGGCTCAAATTTTAACGATTTTTTTTTAAGAAATTGATAAATGTTTGGAAGGGGAATGAATGTAACTGGTCTCATTGCAGAAAGTAGCTTCTTTATCAAACATTATATTGTGTTCTTCGCTATATTATTATGATGTTTATGGTGATTATTAATGATAGTACTATAAAACCTAGCTTTAAATCGGAGTCTGGGGAGGTCTCTCATATCTCACCAGATCATCAATCTTTTTGTCGCACGTGAGTTACCTCCCCTACACCATAACCGGGATAAATTGTATAAGGTGATAGCTTTTTAACTGATAAATTATTTGAAATTATATGGGTTTTTTCAATTTGATAGTCGGTAGTAAAAGCTCATAGGAGCTTGCTTTTCATATTTTATGTATATCACCGACTACAAATAAAGTTTACTTCGACTGTACGACGTTTGTAGGACAAAAGATCGCTATTTTCAATCTGATAAATCTGACTGAAAATGAAACTATATTGTCGTAAAATGCACATGCTATCTCTGGAGATTTGAAGAATTGGAGCTAATTTTAACAAAGTATCGCTCTCATATTCCTATAGACACAGATATATTCCTAAATACAAAACATGGAAACGATGTTGCGCTTCCGATCTATTCGTTCTCATGCTTTACCAGATGGAAAGCATGAATATAAGCGGAAGATATTGACCATCTTTTTACTTTAAATTTTACGAGATGGAAAGCTAAATTATCAAGTGTTTTTCCACGGGCGACACTTCACTGACTAGTCGTAAGTGTGTTGTTCAAAGAACACGGACTTTTCGTGAACACCACTTGTCAGTACATCAATAAAACCATTTCATTATCTCATGTGTTTGTTGAAAACTAGGCTGTATTCCAAGTTGAATTTGAAATATGTTGAATTTATGAAAACTGACGTTCATCCTCACAACACCACGAAAGAAACTCTGACACTCTACCACCTGTTTCGTCGATGATAAATTGTTGAATGTGCCACAGGCCAAAAAATGGATTCTGTCCCCCCTCCCACACACACTAACACACTAAAATGCTGTACGCGCTATTATTCAACCCTGGTAATCTTGAAAATTTATGATATATTGACACATTTGCTCTCATAACAATACCGAGAGTACAATTAAGCTCTCATAACAATACCGAGAGTACAAGTAAGCTACATATCACTAACCAATCATAGATAAGAAATGCATGTATTTATCGCCTCCCCCCCACCACCCTTTCTTTCACTCGAAAGAAAATACTCGTAAAAAGCATGTTCAAAGTCGTGAAAATTTATTTATAATATTCCTCAAGATGTCGGTAATGTACAATTTAGTTGTTACGATACAAAACGAGATTATTTATGGGCAAAAACAAATATGAACATTGGTCGATTTCGAAGATTGGAAAAAGCATCAGAAAAAGCATTTTCTCGTGTCCTCAATTACATTGTGAAGTTCTAAAATTAAAAGTGAAGCACCAAAGCAGCTGCACCCTGGATTGTTGACTGTACAGTTGTTGTTGATTTTCAGTAGTCCTTTCTCCAGTTCAGTACGGGGAAAAAGATAGGCTTACACCACAATCAGATAAAACACAAAGTACAAATGATGACGCGCTGTGTCTGATTTGCTGTGTCTGCAGTCCTTTTCGCTTTCTCTGAAAACTTAATTTCCAATACTCAAGAAAGAGTCCACAACTGACCAAGTGTACACATTATGTGTCTCTGTCGGTACATCAAGGGAGATGACGCCAACGGGATGACCTTTTCGTAAAGGCTGCTCCAGGAAACCACGTTAGAAATCAGGCTAATTTTGATGGCCTATGCAAATCTTTGAAACCATACATGCATATTTTTCTTTTCAAACAGAAGTATCGCCACAGATTAATAGCCTAAGCCTTTCCTTTGAAGTCCTTTTGCCTTTTCCATTCTGTGCGTTTTTCCTATAATATTGAGCAATGCTGATCGTTGTTTCAAATGATTCATGATTTCCTTGTGTGTCCTACAAGATTTGGTTGCTGGTATATTTATTACACAAGGACCTTGTTGTTATGGACATGCAACAGTCTATCTTTTTAAATAAAAAAACCCCTTCTTTTCAGCAAGGATATTTCTCAGGAAATAGTAAATTGATTGTGGTTTCAAAAATAACTTTTGATGGTAAAACTGCAACAGAGCTTTCTCATTTTCGGAACGTTTGTAAACTTTTGTTTAAATCTTTTTTTTTTTTGTAAATGAAAATGAAAAAGAACATATTCTTTGTCTAATCGCTTCTTCCACAAGTTCTAAATGTTGCAGGTTAAAGCGACAGCGACAGAAATGCTAACATATTCTCAACGATATAAACGGTAGACTGTTTAGGAAAGAACGATCATCAAACAGAATGTACAGCTTATAGAGACGACAAGGAACCGACAATCAGTTTGAAGTCAGGGCGTCAATTAAAGCCAACACAAACACGGATATCTGGATGCAAAACAATCAGAGGGGATGTTATATACGACAAAATGCCTGGTCCTTCATTTTCTCAAATATGGACATATCCAGAGAGGTCATGAGGTTACGGATGTCATTCGGAACTACTAATAATAACAAGGCTCATCTTTGTAATATGGGGAACCCGCTCTCTGTCATGGTACGGCTTTGCCAGACGAGAGAGAGTTCAACGTCGCGTTCAGCAATATTTCAGCTATATAGCGACGAACTCTGGCTAGGGATGATGATTTTACTGTTGGTTTTCTAAGATTTGCAGATGTTTTCAACGATGTCTGCATGGAGTTATAGAAAATGTCACATAATTTAAACTAAATTTGTCGTCTATGATTGCTGTACAACATGAGAATCTCATGTTTTTGTTTTACTATGTACATCAAGATTCATGCAATTAAGCATTGTGCTGTATTGTATACAGTTCATTGAATATTCCACTGTATTTTTGTTTATCCAGGCACACTAACAATCAGTCTAAGCAAATTAAAATGCAGTACTTTTGGTTAAGGTTAGAATATACTATAGATTTGTCCCATTACTCCCCAGATTAAACAGTTTCAGTTCGGCCCTGGAAAATTGACCTTCTTGTATCTTAGTCTAGAACTACACATACTGATGTTGTCCCACTTCACGTGAAATGCACCGACCACACTGCAATCCAATTGATTTTTGAGAACGCAAACTGTCTTCTGGGACGAGCATTTTTCAGTCGTCTGAGCTGGTCACGTGGGTATCGTCGTTTCATTTTGTGCTGTACAGAACACAGGGTCGCGACTGTCGCAAAATGTTCAGGAATAAATCGAGGCTTACTGAGTAAGTGGAACACAATACAAGTTAGCTATGATATTATCCAATAATAAATCAACTGAGCATTAAATACGGGAACATCGACGTTTTTCGGGAGTGACGTCATTTAATGCATTTTAACCTAAAGCTCCGAAAATCTAGTCAAAATGGGATTCGCAGTCTCATAATAGTCACAAACCAATACAACAGCCATACTTAATATGTAATAAATCGGCTGGTCACATCTTGAGAAAACTGTATTCCTTAATATTCGCCACCACGAATAACACACCACGCCAGGTAGCCTGGCTTTTTCGCTCATATATATAGAAAACTTTAGAATACATTTTTCACCATTTCATCGAGATACGACTGACGGGAGTAAGGTCATTCCGCCTTCCACAAAACGGCGAATCGAACTGGCCCAGACTTTTTTCAATTAAGATTTGGAAAGGTTGTTTTAATATTTTTGAGAGTTAAATATTACAGAAACGTTTTCAAATATATCACAATCTATTTTTCGCCAGTCAGACCAATCAATGTTCGCAGGAAGTCAAGTCCTTCTTACAACTTTGCACCCAAAAACTCCAATGCAGGCTTGTGGCCTATTGCACAGCACGCAAGAGTCTTCAGTCATGTCGCTAACCTCAAGGGCTTCGAAACCAAGATACTGTGGCGAATTCTGGTCCGACGATCGGCAACAACAACAACAACAGCAACAACAACGACATGGAAAAAACCTCCCTGACGAGAAATCCAGTGTTTCCCGAGAACCTACCTTTATCCAGTATAAAATTAGGTGTCCTCTAATTAATTGTGGTGTACCTAGTAAATCCCGACGATGTTCATAGAAGCTGGTGAAGTTAAATTTTATTCTCCCGCCCGCTCAGTAGAAATGCAAACCGCCATGTTGTTTTCACTGAGCTGCATGAGGTCATCGCCAGCCAATGAGTGACGAGATACCAGCAATGATGTCACACTCAGCCAATCAGCACTGCTTGGATGTTGGTCGTGCTATACTTCCGGTCGGAGGGTATATATACCGTGAACAAACGAGGATCGTCAGTCCTGTCTGGGACTCACAACTGGACGCATCTTTAACTCTGAAGGTACTAATTGCGGTACCACCAGTAATATCAACAACCAAGGTACAAATCACCAAACAGCCACACCAGATAACCTATACTTGGGTTGGGAATATTTATTCAATCATTGTTGTTGTGAACCATCAAGTGGGACCATTTATATGGGTAACCATACTATAAACAAACAAGTGTTACCATAACGTAAACAAACAATGATGTTACCGTAATGTAAACAAACAACAGAAAACCACCACTGTATTTGCAAGAATAAATATCTTTATTGTTGTTACAAATCTGTATCAACTTGGTGTATATTTGGGTTTACCAACTGTAACCATCAACCACTGGGACCACTGACCATCAACAGGTGACCGTCGACCGTCAACAGTAAACATCAGTCTGTGACCGTCGACCGTCAACATAAACATCAGTCTGTGACCGTCGACCGTCAACATAAACATCAGTCTGTGACCGTCGACCGTCAACATAAACATCAGTCTGTGACCGTCGACCGTCAACAGTAAACATTGGTCTGTGACCGTCGATGTCAACAGTAACCGTCGATGTCAACAGTGACATTATCACCACCTACCTGTAAACCGTCCCCAGTCATACCAGCTAATACACTGTCAACATTGACCGTCAACGTGTAACCGTTCATATATCGATAACCGTCAACCAGTGACCGTCAATTAAACCGTGACCACAACAAGTGACCATACATCAGTATTACCGTCAACAGTAACCGTCTAATGTCAATTAGTAATCGTTGACCATCAGATAACCATCAACCATATCCCAGGGTTATCAGCCAGCAACTGTTGACCAACTACTGATAAATAGTATTGCTGACCGCCGACCACTGACCACCGACCACGCTACAATTGGTGGCACCATAGCGGGATTATATTGCAAGCTTTACCCTCCATATCCCAGAAAGGAAATTATATTGTTATGGCATCACGGTTTTCCCCAGAATACAAGGGGAAGGGAGACTACTCTAGTGGTACAAAATCAATGGAGAAACACATTCACAGTGGAGATTTGGATGACAGTGAAGTAGAGTTGAATTTTCAAGCAGCTGATAATCTTGAGCATGCTTCTTCAGAAATAAAAGATGTCTCACCTAGACAGGACTCATCACATCTGACTGATAGATCAGCAAATTTGCAGGCCTTGAAGGACTCCCTAGAGCATCTCCGTCAAACGGAGAGAGACGTGGTTAAACAAATCAATGAATTTGAAAAGATAGACCAGTCCTTGGACACATCAACAGAGGTTGATGTTTTGAATATTTCCCTGGCACATTCGGCTAGCCAGATTAATAGGGAAGGGTCACGTCATGAGATATACCCTGCAAGCCTTGATGTTAGGGATAGACAGTCCCAGCATTCCAGTCAAGCTGGAGATCAGCAATGTGGTCTTAGGCAGGAAGAGGAAATTATGCCCATCAGGCATACTGGAGATGACGCAGAACCCAGGCGGGGAAATAACCAACATGTCGCCAATAGATCAGATACAAGCCAACCAAACATAAGGGGACGGACTTACAATGATCGACAATTTGGTCATGTTGAAGACGACCGGTATGCAACATTCGATCGTAGAAATAGGCTTGAAACCACAGGACGAAACTACGGTGACGGTTATGGGGTAAATGCTCTTAACCGAGGCCAAAGGGGAAATAACTACCCAGATACTGTCTATGATGGGAGTTATCTAGCTTCAGGGGATTTTCGAAGAAATAGAAAACAGAAAAATCCTGCAACTTATGATGGATCAGCAGGATGGCATGACCATCTTGTACATTTCGAGATGGTGGCTGAGATAAACAGATGGGATAATGCTACCAAGGCATTAGAGCTGGCTACAAGTTTACG
This sequence comes from Hanleya hanleyi, assembly GCA_036873755.1. NCBI lineage: Eukaryota > Metazoa > Mollusca > Polyplacophora > Lepidopleurida > Hanleyidae > Hanleya > Hanleya hanleyi. The sequence goes on along the minus strand of JAVTVY010017174.1, from coordinate 557 downwards.
GGGACGGGCACAAGGTATCCTTAATGATTTGGAACCACATCAACGTAGGAAATATAGGGAATTAGTAGCTGCCCTTACTTCTCGATTTGAGCCAGAGAACCAATCAGAGATGTTCCGTGCTCAAATGAAGCACCGTCTGCGGAAAAAGTCTGAACCGCTGACCGAATTAGCCCAGGATATTAGGAAGTTGGTGCGTAAAGCCTACCCAGTAGCCTCGAGTGAAACAAGAGAGAAATTAGCAAGAGATGGGTTCATCGATTCCCTCAATGATTCTGAATTAGAATGGGCCATTTATCAAGGGAAACCAGCGAGCCTAGAGGAAGCTGTCAAGATTGCGCTGGAGTATGAAGCATTCCAGAATGCTAGGAAACGTAAATTACAGAGAGCTTCCCTAAGGATGCAAGGCGAGAGTCTGGATAATGTAAGCAATCCAGAATCAAGTGATGGTAGCCATGGTAATGAACCGATAATGAACAATCTGGTGGAACGACTTGCCAGGATCGAGACCAGTTTGACAACGGTTGAAACTAAGGGCTACAAATCCGGAAGAAGACCTG